>SNQJ01S0143726.1:24417-47377 GCA_010110895.2 Picea sitchensis
TATGATAGTGGGGTTTTTAGCTTTACGCTTTCCCCGGTAAACCTTCTGTGTTGTGTGTTATTGGTATTTCACTTTGTGCATTGTGGTTGAGATCGTGGTTTAAATTGCTTCCGCAATAATAGTAGAAGCGATTCTGTATTTAACAAGTTGCGGTAATTGTTAGATCAGGAGAATCGCAAGAATACATTAATTTGTATCGAAATTTTTACAATTTTCAAGTGTTTCCTGTGCTCGTCTTCATAATTGGAATATATAAGAATGTCATCCAGGAAGACAATGACAAACTTATCTAAGTATTCTTTGAAAATACCATTCGTTATACACATGAAGACAATGGGTGCATTTGACAACCCAAATGGCACCATTGTGAACTCATAATGCCCATACATGGTTCTAAAGGAAGTTGTGTTGATATCTTCTTCTTTAATTCTCACATGATGATAGTCTGACCTTAGATCAATCTCTGAGAATGATTTTGCATATTTCAGTTGATCAAGGAGGTCATCTATCCTTGGAAAAGGATACTTGTTCTTCACAGTTACCTTTCTCAACTACCTGAAGTCAATGCAAAGTCTCGATATTCCATCATTTTTCTTCACAAATAATATTGCGGCACCCTAAGGTGACACACTTGGGCGTATATACCCCTTCTTCAGAATCTCTTCAAGTTGCATTTGTAATTAATTTAGTTCTGGTGTATTAATCCTGTAAGGGTCTTGGAGACGGGGGTTGCTCCAATAATCATATTGATGGAAAAATCAATATCTTGGTTGGGTGGAAATCCCAATATTTCTTTAAATACATCTTCAAACTCTTTTAGGACTCGATAATATTCAATATTTGGCATCATATCGTTAGGTTTCTCTTCCATATGTGCTGGAAATATTTGAAATCCTTTCCTATAACTTTTATGCAGCTGCAAGGTTATAAATTCTTTGACGATTACTACCCTGGGAATTCCTTGTACTATCCTTAAGTTCCCTTCCTCATCCAAGAAAGAAAATGTCTTATTTAGACAGTCTAGGATAGCATGATGTTGGTCCAACCAATCCATACCAATTAGGCAGTCATAGGAACATAAAGGTATGATGTCCAAATATTCCCTGGTGTGTATTCCATTCATGCCCATTGGGCATGCCTTAACCATCTCATTAATTTTCCTTTTAACTCCCGTACTCATCTTCACCAACCAATATTTTCCAAGATTTATTCTTAGAAATTGAAATCTTTCCACCATATTAGGATATAGATAACTATGACTAGCTACTGAATCAATTTAAATATCAATTGGTTGGTTATTTGTCTTACCTTCCACTTCAATCATATGTGACTGAAACTCAGCTTGATTTTTATCTAGGGTTGAGTAGATCCTAGGTACATTTCTTCCCATTTCCTCCACTATATCAACTTTCTATACATTGTGAAAAATCCTCACTTTCTCACCTCTGTGAGGGAAATATCTGTACATATGATATCCCCCGCAACCCCAACATTGAATAGGTGGTTTCCTTGGTCTTTTCCCCAATGTATCAGTCATTCCGAGTTCTTTAGATGTTGGTTGTCCCTGAGAATTATTTATGAAGAATGGTGGATTATTTCCCTTCATCCTCTATTCCATCTTGTTTTTGTTCTTGTCTTCCCAAGATTTTTGGAAAGTTGATCTTCCTTTATGATGATCATAAAGGAATTTATCCCTTCTTATAGTTTCCTCTAGTGTCTTCGGATCATCATATTGTATCTTATCACTGATAAATGATGTCATCCCACTCAAATACCTTTGAATCTTAGCTTGTTCATCCTTGATGAAAGAAACATACTTCAGTAGTTCTAATAATCTCCTTTAACACTCATATATCGTCATACTCCCAAGATTTGGATTGAATTAGTCCTTCATTTTATTATCATAGTATCATTTGGTTAAGTACTTCTATTGAAAGTACCTTTTGAATTGCCCCCAAGTAACCTTCTTCTCATCAATGTGATGCACCTGCAAAAATTAGGCCCACCACATTGATGCATTTCCTTTGAGATGATAGATGAAAATTCCTCCTTTTTCTTGTGAGGATTAGTTATGTAACTAGAAGTACTTTGGCATGCCCAATAACCAAGTCTCTGCATCCACATCCTTCTTGTGCTCACCATCAATTGTAGGTGATTTTATTTTATTCATTCAACTTCATCCTCCTAACTATAAGTGTCTTGTGCCTCCTCCTTTTCTCTTCACTATGGAACAATTCAGTTCAGTTCTGACAATTGTTAATTTTGCAAAATGTGTAGTCAACCAAAATTTGGCAGGTTACTTGACTTAATAATTCTCTAGAATAAATTTAAACAATATGATTCAACAAAAGAACATCAGACTCCATTTTCAGCGAGTCTTGGTCGATCAAGAACCTCTCAAGCTTCTATATCTAAGCCCAACTCTATTATGCAACAATTATCAGGCGCTAGCCCCTTTTTCTTTATCCTTTGGTTCGCATGTGACCATGGTTGTGACCCAGTGCTAATGATTTGGGTGCTTATCCAGTGTCTTGAAACTTTGGGCTCTAGAGCTTCAGAGGTTTCCCTTTTCCACGAGTCAAAAACATCACAAAACAACGAACTATCAGACGTGCAAAGAATGGTGGATCTACAGTCCAATTTCCTTTCTTAGATCTACGGTGGATAGGATCTCAAGAACTCCAGGCTTCAGTGGTATCCAAAGAACATTACAAGAAATATCCCGGAGTGTTGAATTGGCAGACTCACGAAGTGCGATGGATCAATGGTCCATGTCTTCCCAGCATCCAACGACTGATATTTACTACGAAACTCCAGCTTCGGGGATTTTCGAAGCAATGATGCATAGATCCGTCGGAGTGATGAACCAATGAAATTTACAACCAACACATCGACGATTCACACCACTTTGAAAACCAACAACCCCATTCAATTTCAGGTCTTCGGCTTCGGGAGTTCCAAATTGTCCCTACGCTCGATCTTCTGGAGTGCCCAGTCATCGGACTACTGCATCTTCCTCCACATACCCCCTATCAATTGAAGGTTGATATTAACTCCGACCTCCAGGAATTCCTGACTCAAGTCATTACAACACATTTTCCTTTGGAGTACCAAATATTCGGACCTTCGAATATGACACCACATGTCCTCTGGAACCAAGGGTCGAGGTGTACTTTAGCCTTTATGATTTTTCGACTCTATGAAAAATGTAATACAATTCCTCCGGAGTACCAAGTCTCTGGGCTTCACGATCTGGCGCCACGCATCTACTAGGGTGAATTTATCGTGAGCCTGGTTTAGTTAAATTCTTCGCCAAGGTTTTAACTAATTTATGTATTCATCCAGGGCCCCACTATCCATGCTCGAGAGGAGTGCCACGTGGAAAAATACTAGAACTGGACACGTGGCCCAATATGCCTGGTGATAGGTTTCACATTCTAACTGGCATTTATATCTTCCAAAGGTTCTTAACTCACTGACATGTGACACACATCCCATGTGTCCACATCATCCCTGGAAACATCATTAGGTCACGTCACTTTGGTACTTTGGGTTTCGAAAGATTTTACACTTGCTTCCTCAATTCTCCCGAATGTCGACCTTCCAAACTACCTTACCCTCCAGGGTCCACATAGTACAACTGTTACCAATTAAGGTGGCGTCACATGGCATGCTTAGGAAGGGTCCACATCACCCCAGGTAACGTCATCATGCCACACCACTTTCTATCTTCAGCGTCGAGACTTTGGACTTCAGAGGTTTCTACCTCATCACTCTGTGATTTCCCCAAACGTCGAGCTAGGGTCTTTCGAACTATCTCTCCTCATCCTAGATGATCTATGGACGAAAATCACTATAGGAATTTAAAACTTCGTGCTTCGACCCCTTTTTCTCTTATAACCCATAAAATTCACCGAAGTCGTGAATTCCGAATGACTTGGAAGTTCACCGTCATGCAATTTTCTCCAGATCTGACAGTTGTGAAGGATCCTCTTTCTCTCAAATAGATCCTACAACCCAACACCATGATTTTTGTGATTTCTTTCTCCGTGGCCATTTATTAAATCGTTATACCGCCTGTGCTTCTGAACACAGTCCAAGTGTTTTCTCAACACCCTTTTGGCACTCTGTACATCAAAATTCTCTGGAATTTTTACTCTAAGTTCCTCGTTTGTGGCCCATCCAGGCTCCGTATTGAAATCATGGGCTATGAACTTGAATTTTGTCCATTTCGACAACAATTTTTTTTCGAAACTTTTTCTTCGACTTCCACTAACATGGCCCATCTAGGCTCAGTGTTGAAACCATGGATTTGATACCATTTTGTAATGTCCCTGACCCTCAAACCCCTATCGGGTAATGCTACCTAAACAACTGGGTAACACTACCTAAACAACCGTATCTATGTTTTTTTGCTCGGATACCATTTTTTGATCTCCTTGGCCTTAAACCAACAAGCTAGTCCATGCCACTGAATAAATTTCATGCTCTGATACCTATATATATATATAATGCAATTAAAGAAATTATAAGCATTATCTTCATACATAGATTAATGTGGAAGAAACAATAATACATACAATTCTTGACAGTAAATGAAAGAAGTGGTATGGAAACATGCATGTAGTGAAACACATGATATTATTGCAAGAATCAAAGACATGCACTTTAATACATCATTAAAAAAATTAAGCACATAAAATATACTTATCTCTTTATTGAAGTGCACCAATTGCATGCAGATCTTCCACGAACCTCCTAGCCTTAGACCACACTGCTCATCATGCTCAGTAGTGGGTCACCCACGATCTGGGACTAAAATCCACCAGGAAATGGATTCCTAGGCTTGGCAAGGATAACATGAAAGTCGCACAGATCAACAGGAAAGATTTTATCCTGGGAGCCACTTACGCCCACAACCCATAGACCCTCATTCCCTACACGCTTCTCCCACCCCAAGAGTGTATACCTTCACTATCATAAGTCCATCAACTGTCCACCTCCCTTCCAGGGCTTCATCAACAGGATGGACCAGAAGTCTCAGAGTATTGTAGTTTCTACGGGACTCCCTCGAGGAGAACTCACTTCCTCAACACACTCTCTCACTTGGAGAGAATTTCTCATAGGCATGACAACCTGCCTCTTGTATTCAGCTCCTAAGTCCAATGGGTAACCACCACAACAAAACAATTAGGTAAGGGCTTTGGTCATGACAGCAAGCCACACTAGTCCGGAGAAAACATGGGTAGCAACAACAGGGGCTAAGGTGCGATATGGCTTAGACAGTACGCAGTCATGTTGTACTTCACAAGAAACATGATTAGCTTCATGACACAGGTGTGCGGGTTTCAAAAGTTGCAGAGATCGATGATGGAGGTAATGGATGGCTATGCCAATGATCTCCCTGGCTCAACACATGCATCCATGAGGAGTATGGTAGACTGCCTGAGAATGGTCGACAATCGTGAGAATGGTGAGGGAAACCCTAATGAGTTGAATTTCCCACCTAAAACTTTCATACACCTAGGTTGACACATGTCTTCCTAAAGCTGCATGAGCTCCACTTAACACTCATTCCCTCTCCCTAGAAACTTAGGACAACATGGGTTAAGCCAAACCTTACCCTCTAGGAAATATAATATAATATTATTCCTTTAGAGGTAAGCCCTCTAACTTAGCCCCTATTCCTAGACACTTATCCCTTTCAATTTCCCTACCTAGTGGAGCTTAGTCCCCCATAACTCTTTCTTCATGGTCGGTCTACACGTAGCGATGTAATTTTATTAATGATGTGAGTATTTACATATACAAAATTAGGCTAATTGACCTTAGTATCTGGGCTCTTTGGCCTAATAAACACATAAGTCTTCCAGCTTATAAACACTTGGATGGCCATCCTATAAACATAATTACAATTCAGTAGGGGCTCAGTCTTGCGGTGTTACATAGAGTGCATGTGTGGTTATTAGGATGGAGTGCCAGATGTTATATGACCAATGAACCATCATTGTAATATGTAATCACATGCAAATATTAATGAAAACACATCACTGTTGTATACCAACCATGTAAAAGAGTATGGGGTGATAAATTCCACTAGATAGGAAAAGGGGGATAAAATTTAAGGATAAGGGGCTAAGATAGGGATCTTAAGCCCAAAGGAATATTATACAAATATTCCTTAAAGTATAAAGTATGCATAATTACTTTATCCTAAGTTCTAAGAATGGGGACAAGTGGGCCTAAGTTAGTTCTCAACATGACAAATGTCAAGTTGGAAACATGCATACATATAGTTTGGACTTAATTCATTTTACAGTCATTCTATCATCATTCCTGCACTCACTCAACTGTCATTTGTACCCTGCTGTTACTATACCCGTGCATGTACCTGTACCCTAGTTAGCTTGGGATTTGGATTGAATAAGAGGGTTGTCAGGCTCATAGGATCTTAAAGAGGTAGGTTGTCAGGTCCATGAGAATTCTCTTCAGTTGAGAGAATTGTCTGGAATTGAGTTTCAAAGGTGACAAAATACATCTACGGGGCTCTAAGACTTCTTGTCTGGTCGGTTGTTGAAGGCCCAAAAAAGAAGTGGGGCAGCCAAGGGACTATTGAGCAGAGAAGGGGCACACTTCTTGAGGTGGGGAATGGATGATTGTATGTTGTTAGTTCGAGTTGGAACCTGTGACTAAGTTTCTTATTGTCTAAGATACCATATCCTGGTTAGGAATCCTTTACCTAGGTGGCGTTTAGCCCCAGCTCTAAGGATGGGAGGAACATGGAAGGTATGCACACAATTGGTGTTCTTTTAATTAAAGATAAGTGTCAATTATGTGTTAATTAATGTGTTGCATTAATATTTATGAATTTGTTTTCACGGGTTTTTCCTATGTATGTTGCATGCGTATTTTTGTTATTATTTTGTATGAATCGATGCAATTGCAAAATATTTTTAGGTTTTAAATTAGTATCAAAGTTCAAAATTTTAAGTGGCACAACATATTTGGTGACTAGGGATGCTACATCAAATTTTATTTTTAATATATATATCCACACCTTTCTAGAGTAATCGTCTATAAATGTTACAAAATATGATGATCCTCCAAAACAAAATTTAGGAGATTGTCCCAAAATGTATGAATGGGTATAATCAATGATACCTTTACTAATATGTCTTCCTATTTTATATTTATGTCTACATTGTTTTCCATAGATGTACAATGCTTGCATAAATTCAAATTCAGATATTTCATGACTTGAAGTAACTTACAGTCTACTATTACCTTAAGCACTTTATCGCTCATATGACCCAAGTGTTGATGCTAAAAATGAGTAGAGTCACTTGCACCTTCAAATACTACCACTTTTTTATTTATCTCAGTACTTCCTTCAAGTTGAAAAAGATTCCCAATATTTTTAGCGTTCATAACTACTAAGATGCCTTTGAACAACTTCAACACTCCACCTTGAACTATACATTTATAACCACCAAAATCTAGAACTCCCATAGATATTAAGTTCTTTATAAGTTGGGGTACATGCCTCACATATGTCAACGTTCTTACAGTACCATCATACAATTAAACTCGGATGCTACCGATCCCAACAATTTTACAAGAAATTTCATTTCCCATAAAAACAACACTGTCATATATATATATTGGTAAGTTGAGAACCAATTTCTATGAAGACACATATAATTAGATGCGCCAGATTCTATTAACTAATTCTGGTGATGATGTGAAACATTACAAGTAGATAATACCTCATCAACCATACTTGAACCTGAATTTGTTTCATCTTAATTTCCTTCCTTTGTGGAGTCCTCTTTGGATGTTTGTTTTCTTTTCCAACAATCTTTATCGAGATGCCCAGATTTTCCATAGAACCAAAAATTTAGCTTACCCTTCTTTCCTTTTTATTTAGATATTGATGTACCTCTCATATTTTTCCGTCTTTCTGTAGATTAACCTATAGCCACCATTTCTTCTAATGTCGAGGTTTCTTGATTCGATTGTATCCTCATCTCCTCAGTCAACAAATCTCCCACGACAACTTATCATAATCAAGGACATCTATCGAGCTAAAGCTAATAGAGGTGACTAAATGATCTGAAGACTCACACAATGAACAAAATAGTGTAATTGCCTTGTCTTCATCTTTTAATTTTACATCCATACTAGTCAACTAACATGTAAGGGTATTGAAAGAATTTAAATGGTTAATAATTTTTGTACCTTCTTTCAATCGCAAACTTTATAACTTCACGTTCAAGTAGATTCTATTCATCAAGGATTTTGTCATATACAGGCTTTCCATCTTGTTCCATAAGCCCATTGTCATTACCTCTCCAACGATATTAAATAGAACACCATCTGATAGAACGAATGGTACTAAGAGCTATTGCATCTAGATCTTCGTAGTCCTCATTCAATATATAAGCGGGTTTCTTTGACCGGCCCACCAATGCATTTTGCAATCCTTGTTGCACAAGCAAATCCTGGATCTTGAACTTCCATAACTCAAAGTTGTATTTTCCATTCAATTTCTCCACCTCAATATTTTAACTATTTACTTTTTTCATTAGCACAAACCCAAATAACCACAACTTATAATACTAAGATTTTAAATATTAGAGAACAATGATATAATTTCAAGGTTAAATACCAATACTTATTAGTTGAAAGATTTAAGTCAAAATATATTTAATATATTTATATAAACCTTAAAACCTTTTACTAAAACAAACGTCCACCTCACTTTTATAAGAACATCCTTCACACATTTAATATAAATGCGATATCATAAAAAAATTGAATGGCATTCCTTTATAACCTTCATAACCTATGCATATGACTTTCCAATGGTTATCATGGCTCGTGTCAAACTTTCGAATGGTTTTCATACCTTGTGCTATATTCATATACCTTGTGGTCTATTCATTTCAATAAGATTTTATGGTTATCTCTCTTGTTAAAACTCTTACGCATCAATGATCTTCAAAATTCTCTAGATCGTAAGTTTGAGACCTGTTATCACCCGTCCAACAAGGCTCGGGGTGTGATAGGCCAAAATTAACATCCCTACTCCGTCCTTTTCCATGACGCAGATCGAGCTCTTGCAACAAGTTCATCCCTACCTTAGCTCACACATATATTCTTAGCTCGTCTAGGATCACCTACTCTTATACAACTTGTTGGAAGCGGAATCATAAACACAACAAGATTTTGATGGAAAATAAAAAACCAAAAACAATCACACACAAAAAATACATCAAATTTAGATGGTAAAACCTTTCAAAAGGAAAACATTTATGGAGAAATGATAATCAATTATCTTATTGTTCACGAGAGACTTGAAATAGCCAAAATCAGACTTACAACCATCTCTCACACTAAGGATCACACTTTTCTTCTACTGACTTGCATATATATAACATCTTTCAACAGTTACATAAAATTAATGTGCGCCTAACCATTTCTATTTTTAGCTGATTTAATCAATTAAAACCAGACTAATAACAGATACAAAATCTTCCCATATCTAAATTTGTGGGAAATTGATTGGCACCGTTTCAACAAAATGATTAACATTTCTCTAATTCATCTTTTGACTAAGAAATATATATTTCTTTTTTCCTTTAAACTTACTAACTTTATATTAATTTATGTGTGATAATTGTAAATGATTGTTTGAATATTTTAGCAATGACCAATATGAATTTCACCATTAATTCACACCTGTATATGAAACTATTGAAATGAAGGTATGTCTCTCATTGTAGATCTATCCATGTGCTAGGAACGAGGTCTTAATTTAATGTTGAAGTGAGTTAATAAGAAAAAATACTCAAATTTTTCGACTAGTCTATTTTTTTTCTTTGGAAAGGGAGCGTTTCGGAATTTGTTTTTATCTAACAAACAAAAAAAAATAAATTATCCACTTATTAAGTTTCTTATTTTATCGATATCTTATCCAAATTTGGATACTGTGTTTCTGCTAAGTAAAGCTCCAGTTTTGAGCACTATGTTTATAGTAAGTAAAGTTGTTATGAAACTCTATCATTATCAAAACTGGAATCCTATTCCATCCTCAAAGTATTGTTGGATCTCGCTATAACTCCATTGGATATCCTGTTTATATATTGTATGACCCTATGCCAATCCATAACCATAACTATTTGTACAGACTATCAACGACTTCTTGGATTCTAGGCCAGAAAATATGATTTACTTCTTTCCTTAAACAATTGTTCGGTACTCATAGTGTCGCTCTTCCTGACTTAAATTCCATATATGGGTTTCTTAGATTATATTCCAAGGCTAAAATAACTTCACAATCCAAATGAATTCATGACCAGTTATAATGCTCCATGTTCGGGATGAAGTTTTTTCTGCCACTTATTTATAATATAGAGCACCAATACCATATAAGTCTATTAGTTAACGTTCAAGTGGAATCACCCTATGAAGATTTGGCAGTTAGTAAATATTGATGCAACTATTAATCTCTTCCGAGTGGTAGTCCCAAAGCTTGAAACAATATCAGGTAGGAAAAATATTGATAAATAAATAAACACAGAAAAATCAGTCACACTTTCAGTTGTATGTTATTGATGTAACATTCTTAATTATTAAACATTTTATTTAATAATTTTCATTTATGGAAATTTGTATTTGACTTTATTAAAACAATTTACTGTTATTATTTGAATGATTAAGCAAGATTTTTTAAATGGACATGTGTAAGAGATTTTTTTTTTTAAATATAATAAATGTAAGAGACAAATGAAACAACCATGTTAAAAAGAGGTGACTATGACTCTCTGAGTGGGCAACATGATTGAGTGGGGAACATGATTGAGCTAACTCGGAGTCTGTTTAGACAAGTGTCAGAAGTGAATTTTTGTTTTGGAAGCCCCTAAAAATCATGCATATCTAAAGCTGTGAATTTCCAAGGAGAGAAATGATTCAATGAAAAGACTTAGAAAATAAATGGATATATATACAAAAATATGTGGGAGGTAGGACATTGCTTAGTATATTGAAAATAAAAGAGATATTTGGTGTGTCAGAATGTGTTAGGGAAATTATTTTTGAGTTGTATAGAGGTACATTGGCAAAGGAGTGGAGCTCATTTATCCCTTATGAAGTCATAGTCAGGCTTGGGGGTGATCAAAATAAGTAACATGAATGTTATGCATCTAGAGTTGGGTGGAACTTGGTTGTTTCATTTGTTTATGGCTTGTTTAATGCAAATATGTATATTCTAATCATTGGTAAAGATAATTTACATGTTAATTTATTGTTTAATTGCAAAGATTATTGTTTTTTTAGAAGATGATTATATGGACCAAATAATACTGATGCATTATGTATACATATTCTCTTATAGTTGATAAATTTCTACATTACAAAATAAATGGTAGAAACATAAGTGAACGAAATTAGACTAAAACTCTATGCAATAGTATGTATCTAGCACTATTGATGATGTTATTGATTATAACACAATTGTTGTATATAACAGAGTAGAACCTAGGAAATAGGAAGTGAAATGAAAAAATATTCAACAATCAAACTTATATAAATCATTTGACTTTAACATTGTTATTTTATTGAACTAAATTACTAGGATTTAGAACACGAAAAAATTGAATATCTATATTTATAAATATAGGTCATTCTTTAAATTACATGACCATAAGAGAAATCCATTTCATTTGAACAGAGAAAAACCCTTTTTTAGGAGCAGATTGTAAGTAGTTTTTTTTTTTTTTGTATACTTACAGTCTTATCTAGAAGGACTTCGTATGTAATCATATGTTGGAACTCGAATACCTTAATGCCATCATCCATGTCCTCATATCAATGGAATTTAACTTGTAGAAGAAAAAGTAGGTGATTAGGATGGTGCAATATTATAGATAAATAATGATGGAAAATATTGTTTTGATAGCTAGACTTACCTCTCTTTCCCAATAGTTATCTTTGTCGATATGGTTTGGATGATGTAATATCCTTCGTGTAGGGGAAATAAATTATTTAGATTAATATTTTAATAGTATTGACCATACAAATGATTTTTTAAAAATCGTATCGTCTGTTGACCCTTCGTTTGGGTCCGAACCTTGTATAAATCGACAAAGCACAAATTGTGGAGAAATATCCATGAATTCCTGGTAGGGTCCCTCGAAATAATATAAGGTACCCATAATTAAAAAAATATCCAAGGGGATTCTTAAGTACAATGTCATAAATAATAGAAATGTCAAGAGTTTTGAACACACAATAACAGAGTATATCATTAACTTTTTCTCGGGACTTACATAGATTATTATGAGTAGTCAAGAGAAAAAAGGATTCACATGTTATTATTATACTATGAAGAATCCAAACCTTATACTTTCCTACTGCAGTAAAAACCTTGAAAATATAAAATCAATGTAAACAGAGGAGTAAACTGAAGCAAACTAAAAGACTATTAATTAGTAATGCCCACATCTTTAAGTCTCACATTAAGCTTACCGCACATGGTCACGTTTAACTAGAATTAAGAATCGTGTAGATACCTTTGATTAACTTTCCCTAACTAAAAATTTCGATACTAGAATTCTAAGAAGGCGCATTAAACGATTTCAATGGGAGTCGTAGATCTGTGGTCGAGCGAAAACCTTTATTGCATTAACTATTGCTGAGAAATGAATAATATAGAAGAATATTATAATCGTTGTCTTTCGGTCCGGTCCTTTCACATTCTGTACATCTTAACAAAAATGATTCTAAGGTTAAACGTTTCTCTGACTCCAATCGGAAGGATGCTACAACCTTCTTTCTTTTTCCCTTCCTTCCAACCTTAAATATGTATATAAAATAATCTAATTGCCAAATCATCATCATCAAACTGAGTACAACAACGACATAAAAACATGTGCGAATATCCTCAATAATGCACCTCAAATCATGTGCCAAAATATTCAATACTAGAGCTCCTCGCATGACAAGACTAAACAATTGGTGGGGCCTCGCGTGCTGATGCTAGGACCACTCGCAAGGGCCTCACGGGAAACTTTATACTCAACAAACGAGGGATTTCTTAGACAAGGTTTTTCCTGAAACCCTCCTTGCACCTGTAAATCAGAGTACAACCTCCTTCGTACAAATACGCTAGAAGAGTTGTGTTATGAGATCACTTTATTGGATGATAGAATGAGAGCTTCTTGATGTGTATTTATAATTTTTCAAACACTTCTTTTACTTAAGTTTTTAGGGCCAACCTGTAGCTTCTTATTTGCAATTCACATGATCATCTTCAAGAGAGAATATCTCCTCAATTGTGAGGATCCATGTGGTGTGAAACTTATCACTGGAAATGTTTTGATGAGGGATATCAATCCATGGATATTATACATGCATTTGCAATGTATTTCATGTTCTTATTATTCAACCAATCTGTGGGGCTTCTGAACTTCTTCTAGGGTTGACATCAATGAAAACCAAATTTCCTACAATATCCCCCTTTTTCATTGATGGAAACACTCATACTCCATACTCCATCATGCTCATGATATCTCTGTCCCCCTTTGACATCAATGGAAAATGGTGACTCTCATTTTTGGGGCTACTCCCCCTGAACTCATGGCACTTAATAATACTTATTTTTCCTTTTTTGTCTTCATATAATTTCCTTCCTTAGATCTCTCAAATTTCTTTCTTTACATTTTTCTAAGATGTATATATTATTTTTTCCCCTTGTTGTTGTTGCAACCAACTTGTCTAAGTCTTCTTCTTTGATTTCACATCTTTGAGAGTTAAATTTAAGATTGTATCCTTGATCGCATATTTTACTGACACTGAGGATATTGTGCTTCAATTATTTAACCATTAAGACATTTGTTTTTTTTACATTTTCACTTCCTAGACTCACTACACCTTTTCCAACTATTTTGACAAAGGATCCATTTTCAAATGCCACTCTACCACTTTTTCTTTTCTTTAGGCTGATAGATTTGTTTTGGTCCCGAGTCATGTGTGTTGAGCACCCAATGTCTATGTACCATTCATCTTTGTTTTCTTCAATAATCAATGGTAATCAATAGTCTTCCTTGATTGGTTTCTCTTTCATTTTCCATATTACAATTGGCATAGGAGCATCTGTAATATCCCTCCATTTTGAATATTTAACTAATTTTGAATAATTGTAATTTTCAATTATTATATTGAGAAAGACTCAAGTTAACATTGTGTCCTCATAAACATTTGATGATGAGAAATGTTTGTGTAAACATTATTTTATGTATATTTTATTTTATTTCACTAGAGACAAATTTATGAGAGAATTCAGTTATAAAAGAGTAATTATTTATTCCATGGGAAAAGTGAAAATATAATAAAAATCGTCAGGGTTAATGTTGTCCATGAGGACAAGTGTAAACCTACATCCAAGGATGTGGGAGGCGAGGGAACAAGTTACCAAACAGTTAGGCCAATACTCCCTAGAGTTAGGGATGAAGCTAACTTGAAAAAGAAAGACATAGGAAATCTATTCTCTTCTAGGTAAAATAGGAGGAAAGACAAGTATGGGAAGGTAGGATGATGTTGATTACTTGTGCAGGAATTGAACTTTATGGTTCTGAGAAAGATTCAAGTTCTGGTATTTACCTAGAGAAGTTTATTGACATTTTTAGTTTCCTATGGAATAAAGAATTAGGCTCAGGGGTGATAGGAGACAGTAACTTGGCTTTTTTGGTCTATGGTTGGGAGGAACTAAATTCTCTCCTCAGATTGTCCCTAGTATCTCCTTTCGGTTCAGATATGTTTTTCTATCTTTCATTTATTTTTATTACTATTTTCTGATAGAAACAATCATATATAATTATAGACATTTCTTCTTAAGTAGACATAATAGTAATCTGAATATAATATTTCTAAAAAACAAGAAAAAATTGTGTATTTCATTTAGTACTTGTTGATCAGTGCTCGAAAATATTCTTAGTATTATTATTTACTAATATTAAACAAAATGGTGAAAAGAGAAAACAGAGAAAACCATAAAGATACTAGTTTATATCATGTTTATACATATTAAAAGAAAACAAGAGTTTCAAATACTTCTATTCTTTTTCTTTACTTGCAAATAGAATTGATACTTTTTTTACTTGCAAATAGAATTGATACTTTTGTATTTAATTTTTGTTGAGAAATTATGAGACAAGTTCACTTCCTTTGAAAGAAAAAAAATATATATATATATATATATATATATATATAATGTAACAATGCTCTAATGCTCTAAAGGTAAACAAGCAAATAGTTGGCCGGGGTCAAAGTATTCATTTAGATACATAAACCAATATATGAAACTATGAACAAGAAACACTATTGGGGTTTCATTTTGTCCATTAGTGAACTTTTTGAATCAGTAAATATAAATAGAGAAATATAAAACCTAATTTCTACTATAAAAATATTAATCAATAACTTGCATACATAATACATACAAGTATGAATTCAGCACAAGGAAAAAAATTTCTTCAAATAAAAGTCTCAAAATCCTAGTTGGGTAAAACCTGTAGGATAGAAATATTTGATTGTAGAGACAAGAAAATAAAAGAGTTTCATGAACATTTCTCTCAACAACAACTTATGTATAATAAAAATCAACAAGATTGACTATTAAAAGTTTGTATATTCGTCGACCTCATTAAGGAAGAGGTGACAAATCTTTTTAAACAAGGAATAAATAGATATAATGTTAAATATAAAACCCTATTATACATATTATACAGGGGATAAATGATACTAGAAAATATTGTCAAAAGTTATAATAATGAACTTCAATATATGCTTGTATAGGTTCATGAAGCATGATCATCTTTCTGTGACAGGAGAAGAGCCAAAAAAGAAACGATAAGAGCATAGCTTGGCTTCAAAATCGGAAAGGAATAAAGTCAGGTAAATACATCTTTACCTCTGTAATGAGGGAACAAATCAAAGGAATTTTACCCTAGACTTTGGGTTTTCCCCATCCTTGTGGCTTTGTTGTAATATTGATTAAGAGAACCTACAACGAAACGGAAACCGTGTCAAATATTTAGACAATAGGATGTACATGAACTCTTATAGAAAAACCCTTCATAACATTTGGAAAAATGTTACCTATTGTTTGTGGAAAGAAGTTCACGAATTCTATTGGTGGGTTGAGGGATTCTACCCTTGGTATACAATTGGAGTTTCATCCTGCATACAAAAATAGTAATGGGTAAAATCAAAGCAAACCAAAAAAAACATGAAAGAGAAATTATGTCGTCATTATAACAAAGAGAATTAATGGTTTGGAAGGTATTAATGATACTTGAGTTACAATCTTTCAACCCTGTTGTTGGTAGCATCGATGAATTTAAGTCAAGCCTAATAATCATTTGTTGTTTTTTCTCTACCTATTGTAGCCACGAAAATAAATAATAATTCATAATGAAATGCACTAATATGTATTATTCTCAGTATGAACAACATTGATGTATAATAAAGCATAAGGATATTGTTAGCTTTATACCAAAACGATCCTTGGAGGAGTGATAACCCTCTTATCCATACAATTATGGTTATGTAATCTTCCTTATTCAAAAACTTACAATGCCTCAACAAGAAGAGAGGAAGTGCCCACCTCAACGGTTCATCTCAAGGAAATGAGACAAAGAGTGAGGGAATAAGGGTATCCACGATTTTCCAAGATGGTTTTAATATTTCTTCAAGTACTCTCAGTATGATTAATGTATAATAATGCCGCCAAATTCAAACAAAATATCAGACTTGATTTGTTACAACAAGTCTTGTTGAGTTGCACGTCTCGATGGACATAAACCATGCACACAGGTGGCATATTAATTAATTTATATATGAGTGGTAGGTCGTAACTCCATTGGTGGTGTCTATGTGGATTGCAACTTGGATATTATGTAATCTGTCATTACCTACAGCACACCAAACCCCACAATCTTCATAATTACACCTATATAAATGCTCATGCTCGGGTACCATGAATTAATAGAACGCATAGTACAAGTGAAATATGAGGAGGGTAAAGAGTCTATGAGGATTCAAATTAACGTTTATATATATTCATAAAGTGAATACAAAACATGAGAAACCATATTTATGATAAGACTAAAGGTGGGACTAATATTATTGTTGAGATTCAAAACTATATAATTTTTATACAAGCTCTTTTAACCATATTTAGTACATAATAACATATATACAATATTAAATGGAATTTATGAACGTTGGAATGAATAGAGCTCAATCCACCTTATTTAAGACTCTTTAACCAGAATGGTGGTAGTCATTACTATATGTAGTAGATTTGTTTTGACTACGGAAATAAATCTTGTAAACAATGAGAATTTTTGAATGAAGTGGAATCCGATTCAATTTTACATCGTTGGAATGAATAGAGCTCAATCCACCTTATTTAAGACTCTTTAACCAGAATGGTGGTAGTCATTACTATATGTAGTAGATTTGTTTTGACTACGGAAATAAATCTTGTAAACAATGAGAATTTTTGAATGAAGTGGAATCCGATTCAATTTTACATTGTATAAATATTACAAGTAATGCATGTAAATATGAAGAATAGGGTATATAATTATGCATTTAGGTATGGACAATTTAATTGTTATATCAAGACTCAGATTCTAAGGCTTTAAGACAAACGTTGTGATACATTATACATATGTATAGATTGCAAGAAGTATGAAATTTATGATCAATAACTATAAGGTACGTCAGGTTATTTAAATGAGGTTAAATTGTACCCTTATTTTAATAAAATAGAGTGATGATTACTTGTTAAACATTGTGTCTATTGAAACAATGGTTTCAATTTGAAAATGACGAGCATTGATAGAACGAGAACTATGGTTTTATAATTCTCCTTTGAACCTTCTACCTGTCATACAAGAAAACATGTGACACAATTAAAAAAAAATATAAGCTCTTATCATATACTTAATCTAACGAGATAAAAAATAAAATTAAATATATAATCCTTCATATGACAACAACCATTATTAAAAAAAAAAATGGGTGTTTGGTGACGTTACAACATCTTCTATCATATTTCTGCAATCTCGTGCTTTGTGACCAAGATTATTGCATTTGTAGCATACAATGTTTTGATTCGATAATAGATCGAATGGATTGTAATTTATTTTGACAAATCTATAATCACTTCCAAATATAATGTTTACATGATTATCCATTGGATATCGATAATCATTTTGTTTCTCATTTAGTTGTTTTTTGCATTGTATCCAAAATTTCTTCAAGTATAACATTGACCAAGAAAAATATTCTCATACCTGGTAGGAAATGACCTTCTTGGTGTTTCACCCCTTCTGAATTATGATCTTTTGTTCCAACTAGAGGTGTCATATTCCTATTGTTCTTCAACTCCCTCTTGATTGTTGATTCCACTTCTTAAGGCATTTGCATAGTTTCTGAAGTTTCCTTCATCTTTCTTTTCCTTTTCATCTATGTATTTTGTCTCTGAACTATTATCATATCAAAGTCCTTCCTTATCAATAGTTGATCTCTGATTGCTAAGAATTTCATCTAGATTTTCAATGCTTCTTCCAAAATTTTCCAACTTTTCTATTGTCAATGTCACGCATTTTCGTGTGTGATCAAATTATGCTTTTGATTTATCATAATCTTCTAATTTATCCTTCAAGTTGTTGATTACTTTTTCAAGCTCATGATTATTTTCTTCACAATTTTCTAGTTTGTTTCTTATCTCTCTATTTATGTTTCTGAGCTTAGAATTTTCTTGTTCGACATGCTTCAATTTTTAAAGTTTCTGTTCATCTTTATGTGATGTCATTGCTTCCCTAGAAATATTGTTTGTTTGTTTCTTTAGTTTCTTCATCGGAATATTCTTCATTTGTTTCAGAATTTTGGTGGTCATCATTTTGAGTTTCTTGAGTTATGAAGAGAGATTTCCTTACATCCATTTCTTCTCCATCGCTTTGATCTAAAGAGATGTTATCTTCCTTGGAGTAAAGAATATTTTTCTTGTGGAAGATTTTAATTTCTTCAAAAGGATATCTCTTAACATAGTGTCATATTCTACCACAATTGAATCATTTAAAAGGTAACTTACCTTTGTATTTTTTGGTTCCATTTTTTACCTTACTTACAAAATGTGCTTCTTCTTCATTTGATTCATCGCCCGATATTTATTTTTCCTTGTGTTCTTTGTTCTTTTCTTCATGGATTTAAAATTTGCTTCCTTGTTTGACTGTTCATTTTCTCTACCTGTTCTCATTTCATATGTTGTGAGGGACCCATGTAATTCATCCATTGTCATTTTACTCAAATCCCTATTTTATTCAATGGTCGAGACCTTGGAATCATATCTCAAAGGACGTTATCTCAACACTTTCTGTACAACTAAGGATTCATCGAGTTCTTCTCCTAATCCTTTGACAACATTGGCGACTTCATCTACTATGAGTAAATATATCGCAATATCTTCCTTTTTATCAATTTCCATATTTTAAAATTGTGTTGTGTGTCATTACAGTTTGACCTGCTTGACTTTCAGATCGCCTTCATAAATATTTTTAAGTTTATCCCATGCATCTTTAGTTGTGCTACAACCCATCACTTTGCCAAAAACAATTGATTTCAATCCAGTTTCGATAATATGCCTAGACTTTGAATCAAAACTCATTAATTTATTCTCATTTGGATCGGTTGGAGCATCTTCTCGTATTTCATAGTCATTAACAATTGAGATCCAAATATCCATTCATAGATTTTTCAAGTAAGTTTGCATTATGTTTCTCGAGTATGCATAATTTTTTTTGTCAAATGGTGGAATCCCATTTGGAAATTGGCCTTCCATTTTTGCTCAGTATATTCCTTCCAGTGATTAGAATGTTCTAAAGGTAACATGCTCTAATACCAATTGTTGATATATAGATGGGGGGTGAATTAGTATCAATTACAATTTATCACCTTTCACAATTTTACTTTTCAATCAACTAATGTATCCAATATACAATAAAGAGGAAAAAAAGAAACACAAAATGTACAATATATTTGCGTGGAAGTCCACAAAATGTTTTTCTTCTATAATAAAATATTATATTCAAAGGAAGCTACAAATTCCAATATTTTTCAGCACCAACTCGACGGAGGATCCAACCCCTTATTTTATAGGCTCCAACCTAAAGGAAGCTACAATTCCCTATATTCTTCAGTCCAACCAAAAGGAGGCTACAACCCCCTTTCCTTTCCTATTTCTTCCACCCTTAAATATGTATATAAAAAAATCAACTTGTCAAACCATCTTCATCAGATTGGGTACAACAATTGCATAAAAACATGTGCTAGTATCTTCAAGAATACACCTCAAATCATGTGCCAAAATCTTCAATACCGAATCTCCTCGTGACAAGACTGAGCAATTGGAGGGGCCTCGCATGATGAGGCTAGGACCATCAACGAGGGCCTCCCAGAACACTATATACTCAACTAGACGGGGACTGCTTAGATAAGGTTTTTCCCAAAACCCTCCTCGCTCCTCCGACTCGAGATATGAACTCCTTTGTAGAACTCCGCTACCATACTTGTGCTATGAGATCACTTTCTTGGGTGATACAATGAGAGCTCCTTGATGTGTATTTACACTCTTCCAAAAAATCCTTTACTTAATGTTTTAGGGTTGTCCTGTAAATTCTTATTTGCACTTCCTTTATTTAATTTTAGAGTTGAATTGTAACTTCTTATTTGTAATTCACATGATCATATTCAGGAGAGTATATATTATCAATCATTAGGAGCCACATGGTGTGCCACCTATAGTTTGAATTGGCTTGACGAGGGTATCAATCCATAGAGGTTCTACATGTATTTTCAATGTCATTCATGCTCTTTTTCTTCATCCAATCTACGGGGCTTTTGAACTTCTTCTAGAGTTAACACCAATCACAACCAAATTTCCAACAATCTCCCCTTTTGTCATTGATGAAAAAACTCATACTCCATACTCCCCATGTCATCATACTCCTAATATTTCTCTCCCTCTTTGACATCAATTGAAAATGGAGACTCTTTTCTTTGGGGTTGATCCCCCTTCTCCTTATCCTTTGCTTCGTTGAAGCTCTCAAATTTCTTGCTTTCCATTTTTTATACGATGTATATATTATTTGTTGTTGTTGTTGTTGTTGTTGCAACCAACTTTCCTAAGTCTTCTTCTCTTATTTCACATCCTTGAGAGTCAAATTTAAGATTGTATCCTTGATCACATATTTTACTAACACTTAGGAGATTTTACTTTAATTCTTCAACTCGTAAGACATTTTTTTCTTTTACATTTTCACTTCCAAGACTCACTACACCTTTTCCAAGTATTTTGAGAGAGGATTCATTTCCAAATGCCACTCTGCCACTTTTTCCTTTCTTTAGGTTGATGAATTTGTTTTGGTCCCTAGTCATGTGCGTTGAGAACCCACTGTCTATGTACCATTCATCTTCTTTGTCTTCAATGATCAATGGTAATTGACAATATTCCTTGTTTGGATTCTCTTTCCTTTTCCATACTATAGTTGGCATAGGAGCATCTTATGTCATATTTTTGCAATCTCATGCTTTATGATGGAGATTATTGCATTTGTAGCATACAATGTTTTGATCCATCAATGGATCAAATGGATTGTAATTTCTTTTGACGTATCCATAAACACTTTTGAATATATTTTACATGATTATCCCTTGGATATCCATAATCATTTATGTTTCTCATATAGTTGTTTCTTGCATTGATTTTGCAGAGAATTTCTTTGTGTACAAAGTTTCTGAAAGTATATCAATGGCCAAGAAAAATATTTTCATGCTTGGTAGGAAGTGACCTTCTTGGTGTTTCATGCCTTCTGGATTTTGATCTTTTTTTCAAGATGGAGGTGTCATGTTCCTGTTCTTCTTCAACCCCCTCTTGATTTTCGATTCTACTTCTTAAGGAATTTGCATAGTTTCTAAAATTTCCTTCATATTTATTGCCCTATTCATGTTTCTCTATTGTCTCGGAATTGTTATTATATCCAAGTCCTATCTTATCGGTAGGTGATCTCTAATTGCTAAGAATTTCATCTAGATTTTCAAACTTCTTCCAAAATTTTCCAAGTTTTCTATTGTCAGTGTCGGCTCTCCTCTTGTGTGATCTAATTCTTCTTTTGATTTCTCATAATAATCTAATTTCTCCTTCAAGTTGTTAATTATTTTTGCAAGCTCATGATTCTCTTCTTCACAATTTTCCATTTTGTTTCTTAGCTCTCTATTTTTGTTTTTGAGCTTAGCATTTTCTTGTTCGACATGCTTCAATATTTTCTCCATCTTCGTATTCACTTTCTAGGATGCCATTTCTTCCTGAGAAATATTATATGTTTGTTTCTTTGGCTTCTTAATCAGTATTTTCTTCATTTGTTTCAAGATTTTTTTGGTCATTATTTTGAGCTTCTTGAGTTATGAAGAGAAATTCCCTTACATCCATTTCTTATCCATCGTTTTTATGTGAAGAACTATTGTCTTCTTTGGAGTAAAGACTCTTTTTCTTGTGGAATGTTTTATTTCCTTCAAAAGGACATCTTTTAGCATTGTGTCCTATTCTACCACAATTGAAGCATTTAAAAGGTAACTTACCTTTGTATTTCCAGGTTCTAATTTTGAGATTCTTTATGAAATGTGCTTCTTATTCATATGATTCATTGTGTGGTATTTCTTCTTCCTTTTGTTATTTTTGTTGGAAATATTAGAACAACTGAGAGGGGGGTGAATCAGTTGTTTATAAGCTTAAACAATTTTATGCCTTTTAAATAATTATTAAGATTTCTTCATGTGTCATCAACCAATCATACAGCATATGGACATTAAGAGTAAAGATCATCAGTCACAC
>SNQJ01S0143728.1:0-19250 GCA_010110895.2 Picea sitchensis
ATGTTGAACACATTGATTAGCAAGACTCCATAATCTACAATTCCTATTCAAAAAGGAACACTCACTACTATTCTTACTTGTTTTTTCATACTTCACAAAAAGGTTCATCTACTTGAAATACAAACAAAGTTTTCGATTGGGTAGTTGACGTCATTTAATGATGATACTAAGGAACATCAAAACAAACTTATGGAACAAGAAAACAAACTTGCGTTTGTCAATTGTGAGTTGCGGTCTTTTTCTTTTGATGACGCTAGTGAAGCCTTGACTGATGACATTGAAAGCAAAGTGGATAAATTGAAGGTTCAACATAAAGATCACGTTGAGAATATAGATAACTTTGTTAGATTGTGGGAACAATTACAATTTAAACGTAACATATATGGCTTAGGATATGAAAATGATCATGATAATATTTTTCATATTCCTAATTATTGGAAACCACTTACTTTTATTAGCGATGTTTTTTTGGTTAATGTTGATAGGAAGGAAGAACTTGATAAGAAAAATGTACATGATGTTTATCAAGATGCTGATACATATACTTGTGTTGATGATAATGATGATACTACGGGTATTGAGGACTATTTGGTTAATGATGCTCAATTGGATGAAGAAATTGTATTATGTTGACATTGTCACCAAGTTGGCCATGTTGAGTTAAATTATTTTGATATCCATCCATGTGTTTTTTTTGGGAAGAAAAACCATGTCTCAGAAAGGTGTTGGAATCGACCAAAGATTTAGAGGAAACAAGTGAATTTTGAATGGTTAGGAACTTCACATTGGCGTTTGGAAGCTAAGTTATTGGAACAATGTTATCGACGAGTTTATACATAGGTAAAACCATACTTGATTGGAGATATTTCTATAGTTGACGGGCATGAATGTCTTTCAGGATTGGATGATACATGGCTTGATCGAGACCCACTTGATGTAGTCTTCTGAGTTGAAGATCAAGTTTTCCACTCCGCTCGAAGATGGTTTGATTACCATTTTCCACTTTCAGGGGGGTATATCTCATTATCTAGACTTCTCACTTTTCAATCGACAAGGGGGGAAATATTGATATGTCATACTTCAAGTTTTGAAGTTTGACTTACAGGAAGTCTAACCTACAGGACTGCAGTTCATGATGATTGATTATGGATTCAGGGTTCAAGATTGCAGATGACTTTATGATTTTAGGATGATGAATGGTCGATGATTTTTTCAGGACATGATGTTTGTTTCCTGATTGTATGATGGATTTGGATTGGTCAATTTGACCTCCAAAGGATTTTTTGCTAAGACAGTTCGACACTTGGAATTTTGTATTTTCATGGATATTTGATGTATTGCATTTGATGAATTTTCCGACATGTTTGATGGAAATTTGGGTTCAGGATTTGGAGCAATACCAACAATTTACTCGGTTTACTACTCAAAGATTTTATTTTTTTTGGCTACAAGATTTTTCATATGCAGGGTTTGGATGTTGTTCAACACTTTTTTTTTTGTGGATTTGACATTATTTTATGTGTCGATATGTGAGATATTCATAGTTTTCAGACTTCTCAGGGATGGTATTTTGACCTTACATAGGACTTATGATTCTTTTTTTCTTTTCTCTTGGCATATTGGATTGCCAGGTTTTTTTAGGATATGGGATGTGTTAGATTTGCAGCTAATTCACTTCTCATCAGGATTTTCTCTCATTGGTTTGGGTTCACTTCCATCACCAATCAGAGGATATATGGCTCATTTGATGCACACTGATTTTTCCAGATTTAGTTTTCAACATCCACATTTGGCAGGTTTTTCAGGTGGATCTTCATGGACACTCATGTGGTTTCATACCATGAGTTATAGATTGAAGAATTGGATATGTTATCAGCTTTTTCACTAATCTTTGTTGCTGAGATGATACATTTGTATGGACATAATATTAAAGGGTTTTTTTTTATAAATAATCCTAAGTCCTAACTAGACCATAAAAACTGGTTAGTTATGATACAATTGTGAGGTCACTACATTGAGTTGTATTATTTAATGTACCATTGATTTACATATTATTTGACTTGGCTTGATGCCTTTTCCTCCTCTCTTCTTTGTCTTCTTGTTAGTTATTTTACTTTCTTGCTTCTATTTTTTATCATTGGTCATTTTCTTGCTTCTATATTTTTATCAATAAATGCACTCTATTATTTTGTGCTATATCATTATTGTAACTCTCTAATGTAACACCTCTCTGTGGAATGCTATGAAATAAAATTATGCTAACTTGTGCACATATACATTAAAAGAATTGATGTAACAAAATTTTACTCTTAAAATGGAATAACAATGGAATAGTGGAAAAATAACAATTACATGATAAGAAAATACCCCCTCAATGGTTTGTTGAAGTCGATTAGTTGTGATGTAGTTCAATTTAATATGTTTCCAAGCATTCCTTCTTTTTCACTTTCCCATAGTGAAACAACAGAATTATCCTCTGAGCCAACTAGGAGCCTAGCTGGCTTCCTAGCTCCAAGAAACCTTTCGGTCTCTTATCCCTTCGTACTCATGATTCCAAGAACAACAATGCACATATGCTCTAACCAATATTGTCAAAATAAATAGTTCTTCCAAGAATAATCCAACCTCTCAACCTCCTCCCCCTTCATCACCACTTCATCTTCCTATTTATTAAGTTTCCATAACCTCTTCCCCAAGTCTCCTCAACCACCCTCATTATTATCCACCAGCCTCCCTTATCTATATTTTTGGGATATTTTAAAATAAAACTAAAATATAAATGAGTTACATAAAATAACAATAAATAAAATGCAATGTATTTCTTTTCATGCTAGCTTATAAATGCAACTTGACAATTTTCCCAAAAATGTACATGACAACTTACCATACCCATTTAATCCATCATACCAACCATCAATCAATGTCAAAGAAGGTATTTAATGCTACTAGTTATTTTTGTATGCAATATAATTTATTTAGTCATTAAATCATTCAATTAAATAGTTAAAAATCTAGTTTAATAATTAATACATTAATTAATTTTATTAGTGTAGATGTGTAGGGTATGTGTGTGTAGCTAGCAGACACATAACCTATGCATGTACTAATGATAAACAAGCAATGTCTCTAATGCATAGTTCATTTATGATCACAACAAGCCATGTAGGACAACAAATGCATCATTCAGTAATTATAAATAACAAAACTATAATAATTCATCAAGAATTCATCAACACACTTAGAATATCAAAAAGTAAATCATAATGAGTGTTTTGGAACCCAGTGAGAAAACAAGAGTGGCACATCTAATCTCATAGCAGTTTTCTCAACTAACATTGAATCATCCTTCCTTCCTAACCTACTTCCATCTTCCATCCTATCATTTCCCCTGCTAGACTAAGCTGGAGAATCAACTATATTGACCTAAATCCATATACAACCCATAAGAAGAAGTGTCATACATCTTGACCAAGCTTCCTCAACAAGAAAATACCAGTCATCATCACACATCTAGGGGAGCGTGACTTTACACAACCCTCCCATGACTCCAGGTTTCATAGGATACATGGTGGGAAATACCACCACCCCTCCTAATAAAAATAGGGTCAATAGGATACTCAATGGAAACACCTACACCTTTCTTGATAGAACTAGGGTCAACACCCTATATTAAGTCATATTGTGCAACTACTATTATTATAGTCACGTCATCAAATGACCACATTGGGCAAGCTGTGCATCCTGTCAAAACCACACTTACCACAGATCATAACAATATTGGAAATCATAAATTAAATCATAAGTACAACTTATAGAATACACTATATTATTGGTGTCCATGACATCCAAGTTACCTCGGTACTATAATTATTTGGTTATTACATAGTTTTTCAACACGTAGGTTAGCTCACCAATACTCATATCCATGTAGATATATCAAAAATTTCATATGATCATCCATATTTGTATTGGCATTCAATTAGGAATTGTATGTTTATTTATAACATGCCTCACATATACTATACATTCACAACATAATTTTGAACTAGTATCCAAGCACTGAAACTCCACATTTAATTTTGCTAACCAAATCACATAACAATCATCATCATCAACATAAAACCGTAAAAATAATATTATGCAACAAATAAATAGGTCTATATGTACACCTCTCACATGTCCATATAAATCTCACTAAGTCCAAATAGTAACACATAAATAGGTCTATATATACACCTCTCACATGTCTATATAAATCTCACTAAGTCCAAATCGTTACTAAGCAATGAATTACAATGGTGAGAAAATAAAAGTTGTGATTGCCTAAGGCCAAAATGTGGGGCGTTACATCTAATTTCTCTAAATCATTTTTTTAATATCATCATTGAAATCAATATGCCCTATTGTTTTGTGTTATATCATTGATGAAATCAATGCCGATACTCAATGATTGATATTTCATTTTTTGTTTCACCTCTACCTCCTAAATTTTGAAACTTTATTCATTTTGATAACCTATTAAAGAATAATTATATATTTAAGAGGCCTTTCATCTGTTCGCATTGAACTATTATCTCAATAATGTCTTTATTCTCAATATACTTCTTGTTATTTTACATTTGAAACAATTTGAAAATGGATGATATGATATGACAATGTGGTGATGAAAATGTATAAGATGCTCTAGTTTAAAAAAATATGTTTGAATGATTGAAAAATAATAATTTACGGAAATTAAGAATAATAATAATTATAAATGAATGAAGATATGTCCAGATACCTTACTATTTTGATCATATTAGACTTATTAAAATTTGATCTTAGATATTTATATGATACATAAAAAACATGCAATAACTAGTGCTAATTTGAAGTCCCCAAAAAATCAAAATATAATCAAATTGAATTTCAAAAAATACAAAATTAAGGAGGCTTATGTGTAACCTTGTCATGTCTTAAGGCTTAATTCTTGAAATCGCGTAACAACTAGAATTTTGGTCATCTGGCATAAGTTTGGTATTGATCTATATTTTAATATTAATCTTAATAATTATTTATAAATATTATTGAAAGTAATTTGTAATAATTATTAAAAATGTTATTGGGGCGGTAGGTGCGGGTGGGATTCTTTTTGATCCCAGAGGAAATACAATGTTTCATTATGCATGGGGTTTAGGGACAACGAAAAATAACATAGTAGAAGAATATGCTCTTTATGCATGTCTAAAACTGGTAAGAGAACATAATATCCCTCTACTCCTAGTGTTTGGAGACTCAATTCTAATTATCAAGGAAATTATCATCAAACACTACATGGAGAACAAAATTCTAAGCGATATTCTTCAAAGAATCACCATCATAACTTGATAATTTGAGAAAATCAATATCTTCCATGTCAAAAGGGGTCTAAACCCCCATGCTAACCTTAAGGAAAAAGAAGGGTATAGAATGCAACAAGGAGAAATCAATTTAAATAATGGAAAGGGGGATTTCCCCATACGCTAAACCCTTAGCTATGATGCGACATGATCTCTCCCATCGCTACACCAATTGTAATGATCTCATACTCCAAACCGCTTTCATATGTGTGAAGGGTGGTGACGTTAGTGCATGGTTTAATGTGGCCTGTGTGAATCCTCCTCCTAGCTAGAGTTTCTCAGATCCTTTAAGCCAAAATCTAAGCCATGACATGACAAATTTATTTTTGTTTTAGGCGTCGAATCCTTTTGGTTCAACAATACTAGTTACGTGTGGGATTTTGAATACTACTTCAAGGTTGAACCCTTGTCTCCATTTGTGCTCCTCCTTTCCAGTAATCACTTCAAGGGAAGAGAATTTGGGGCTACTTATAGGGTCTTCGTTCAACTCCTCTATTTGGATTCCTTAGTAGAATCTTAGGTCTATTTTTCTCTCCTTTTAATGTCTAATCATTTTTGGTGCTCCTCTTATACTTCTCTTCAAACCTTGCCCTCCTTCTTTTGTTTTCACAATCAATTGGAGTAGTTTCAGGGTTAGTGCTAAGGGAATCCCTATAGAACCCTTGGTGAGTGACCATTGGAAAATAAGTAGGAGCCATGAAGAATATGGTCAATAAAGAAACAAATTCTTAGAAAAACTAATGGCTAAGCTTCGAGAGATTGAGGAAATAATGGTGGGGATTTCCTATCGAATGGAGGAAAAGTATATGGATTTCAAGGTTGACCTCTCTACTTTAGCCTAAACAATAGAATAAATGGAAGTTATCTTCCTTCATTTACGAGACGTAGGCCCATCTCAACGTTTAACTTCTGACTCTATGAATCCTGAGAGACCCTTCCCTAATTATGTAGATACTGAGAATGACCCTGGAAATTATGACAGAGATTGTACCAATGGACATTGAAGAAGAGCCTCTCAATCTCTCACAGGCCTTAGAAAATGATACTTCATCAAACATGTCATGATTTTTTTTTTAAATATCGCGGTGCCTTGGGAAATTTTGTAACTACATTTTTAGTTTGGAAAATCATAGAAATAGCCCGGGAAGAATGTTAACCTATACAATTATTATTTTAGTTATATTTTCAGAAACTGCTCAACTAAATTTCCTCCTATGTAATATTTTTTGATGTTTTTTCTTCGACGCAACCCTTTTGATACATATAATTTCATTTTGTGTTAAAAAAATTATTAAAAAATTTATTGAACCATTTTACTTACTATTTTTACTGTGATTTTCATTGTTTTTATAACTAGTGATTGCTTTCAAAAGTCTAAAAACATATCAATATAATAAATATTATAAAAAATGTTGAAATGGTTATGTGAACTTCTCATAGTTTTGTCTCTACTTCCTTTGTAGTTTGAAATAGATTACATAAAGGACTCTAACATCTATTTAGACATGTTGAAACTTGACATGTTTGGGCATGATGTACATAAATGACACCATTAAATACACCTTGTATTATTTCTTCACATTCCATTGTTATTTGGCGTACTCTCCATATTTTCCTATATATGATGTATGAGTAAATAGGGTAAAAACTAGCACATATGTGTCCTATGTCCATTGATTTCATGTGGATACCCATTTTCTTTATTCACTATAAATTCCCTCTTTTTGTAGAGTTTCTCTATTATTAATTTCAGTATGTTATTCTAAGGTTCTTTAATCTTATTTTGGAATATCAAATCAGAATTTAGTTTATATGGATTTCTAATAAATAGTGTAATTTAATTGGGCAAGGCTTTACCTATAATAGGAGATGACTTGGGAGCTAGATTTGAATATCCTCCCACACATAAAAACGAAACAAAATTTGGGGTTTCCAACATCCATTGGAACTAGTGGCATGAAGTAACGACCAAAGAAAGAAGGAAAAACCAACGAGAAAGAAGGAATAGCCACATAATACAAAAACATTGCTCAAGTTACTTGAAATCGAGTAGAGAATTAAATCCATGAAAGTTAAAAATATTTTAAATTTAAATATTATGATTCATGATTTTGAAGATGTCCATCTCTGTAACTATACATTGAATGTGTAAAATATTTTGTTTTAACTGATAAAATTCATATTAAGGTGGGGCAACTCATGATGGTATGTGACACATTTCATGGTGCAATGTATTATATTTATGTAGATGTATTTGGATGGGACATTAGTTCTAAAATTCACTTCCCAAGATTATTTATATGGATTTTTAATGTTGAATTATGCTTCACCACCAAGAAAGATATACTAATATATTAATATATACTATTAAAACTATTATTGTTGTTCTTATGTAGTGTAGGTTTCGATGATCGTTTAGGAAAAACGTAAGCCACAATAATCCTAGATTAAGACAAATATGGAAGATTGTCTAATATATTGGCTAACAGATAAAGCGATAAACAAGTATGAAGGGTTTCCTTTCTTTTTGGTTTCATGTTTATGGTGGGCCTAAAACTCTAGCATATTCAGGGATAAGGATATCCCTCCCGAGGTCACAACTGATATTATTTTTAACTTGTCCAAGGAATTTATGACTTAACTCAAGTAAAAAAACCCAAGGATGTTTACCATTCCCGATATGGACTTTGACATCCCTTGGGGTTATTTTAATGGGGCCTGTCAAGGCCACCCCCTTGTCTGTGAGGTAGGGGTTGTTATCTTTATGAATCAAAATCATTATATTCCTATCAAGTATTCACCAACAAGGGGCACAAATAACAAATTCAATTTCATTGCTCTTTGGACATTGCTTGATCCTTAAATGGGAGGCTTATAGCCTATCCATCGCACTAACATCGAAACCTATGCAATACCAAAAAAAACCTTGGTTCTCAATAGCTAACAAAAACTATGCATACCAACCCAATCAGTCAAGTCAATCTAATAACAAACTTTTCGACCACCCACAAGTCGCTTCGACACAATGATGGACCAGTCAGATTCTCTGCTAGTTGGGTCAAGTAAGTGAAAGGCCAGTTGACTACTATGATGGTTGGGTTGACTAATGGGAAGAACAGTCGATTAGCTGAAATTCGAGTTGATAAATTGACCAACAAGTTGAGTCGAGCATTGTCTGGTCAACAAAGGGCAACAAATCGACCAAATGGAAACTTGATCGAATGGAGGGAAGATCTAGTCAACTAGAAATTATTGTCGGTCGAATAAGGAAGAGGGAAACAACCAAATGTCAACCTAGTTGGAATGAGTTAACCAACCATTAAAAAAATAGTTAAAGGGTGAATTCAACGACCAATAGTGAAGGAAATCTTATGAAATATGAATATTGGAAACCAACAACATCAAAAAAATGTTTAGGGGGAAATTTGGTAAACAACAGTAAATAAAAATTTCTAGAGGGAGAGTTTAATATTAAATAATAGAGAAAAATGTTTGTGGAAAATCATAAATGTTTTGGAAACACCAGTTTGCAAAGTAGAGGCTATATATGGCTTGCAGGCAAAGGAAAACACCCCAAAAATAACAAAAAACGTAATGAATGTCCCATGGGTGTAATTAGACACAAGAAAACAATATTTTGACTCCGAGAGTGAGTCTAATTTCCCCATGACTCTTAAAAAACGAAATTAGCAACTTATAAATAAGTAGCAACAACTCATAAAAGAGGGTTGTCAATTTCCAACTACCAAATGGATGTACAGGTGTGGAAAAAGAGTTGTTGGTATGGTTTACTGACCCATGGGGACCATATTAATATAAAACAAGCTCAAATAGTAATTGACACGAAGTTTTCTTTGCTAGACAATACCCAAACAACCATTAAATTATAGTGCACACCACTGACCATTCATAAACAATGCATCCACAAACAATCATCACACATAAGCTCAGAATTTGTTCAACAACATAGGTATTCCAACAAAGAACGAACACCTTCAGTAACCACTCAAACAACCATATCAAATATTACCACACTGATGTTTTCACATGGAAAAAACCCTATGAGGAAACATCCACGACCCCAACTAGCGTGGACACTTGGAGCAATTTATTAATGACAAAGAAAAATTTACAGATAGATTTTACAAGAGAGTTTCTCACAATCGATCATCGACAAATGACCCTCTAGGCTCTTTAAATAGAGATCATGGACCAATTAGGTGTTAATCTGGATATCAATGTATTCATTAAGATCGAGTAGAATACGAACTGTCAAATCACTTTATGTCAGGAACATATCATGACTATTAGATTTACTAACTACAAATGCATACTAATGCATACTAAAGAAACACACTAAGAAACACACTTTTACCTAATGACAGATTAAACCAAGTTGATCTTAACTAACTCCTAAGTGTCTAAATATCCTAACATCCCCCCTTAATAAAAACTTTGGATAGGATTAAAGGATTTACAAATGTGACACAATAGGATAAGGAAGGAGGCATTAGAGTCTATCCCCCCTTAATGACAACTTCTTGAATTCCTAACATAGATCGAAGTTTGGAGAAATTTTCTTTTGTAAGAGACTTTGTGAAGATGTCTGCAACTTGATCTGTAGGGAAAAATAGCACTTCAATAAATCGATAATGAATTATCTTTCTGATGAAGTGCATGTGTAGATCGATGTGTTTATTGTGATGATATTGAACTCGGTATTTGGTGAGATTAATGGAACTCTTATTGTCACACTAGAGGGTTGTCATATGCTACTGCTGGAATCCAAACCTTGAAAGGATCTATTGAAGCCACAAAGCTTCTTAACTTGCACTAATTGTTGCTTGGTACTCTGCTTCTGCTAAAGAAAGAGAAATTTCATGTTGTTTCCTATAGGCCCAAGTGACAGGTCCTAAACCAAGTCTGAACACATAAACTGCAATATACTTTCGATCATCAAGGTCACCGACCCAATATGAATCAATGAAAGCAACCAATAAAGGATTCCCTCTTGATTTTTAATGTATCCCAAACTGAACTATACCCCGGACATACCGAAGTGTTATTTTAGTTGGTTTCCAATGAATTTCATGGGGTGTTTGCATATACTAGGAAAAAACACCAATAACAAAGGAGAGATCATTACAATTATGATTCAAGTACAAGAGGCTACCAACTAACTGATGGTAACCAATGGCATAAACTTCAGGATAAGTACATTTAGCAACAAGATTGACTCCAGACTAGTAGCGAGAAGGGGATGGTTTACAATATTCCATGTGAAAGCGATGAAGAAGGTCACAAGCATACTAATATTGGGAAATACAAATTCCTTCCTTGGTTTGCAAAAATTGGAGGCCAAGGAAATAATGAAAAAATCCTAAGTCTATCATTTCAAATTTCTTCTTAAGGTTGTTTTTCACATGGTTTAAAATTTTTGGGTCACTACCAGTGAGGATAAGGTCATCAACATAAAGAACAAGGATTATGATGCTACACTACCAAATACGTATAAGTGACTTACATCTAGCTTAATTTTATTCCATGATTCTTCCATTGTTATATTTTTAAGAGCCTTTGTGGGAGTGTGATTTACTATGTAATTTTCACAGTTAATGGATTCCTCCCANNNTTAATGTGCGGTTCTTTCTCTTAGCACCACCATTTTGTTGTGGTGTATATGGAATAGTGTGTTGCATTTGGATGCCCTGTGCAGTACAATAACTTGTGAAATTATTATTCACATATTTGCCTCCATTATATGTTATTAACCTTTAAATTTGATGTCCAAATTTCTTTTCTACAAGGGCCTTGTAGGCAAAGAATTTGTCAAAAAATTCACTCTTAATTTTTAAGAAGTAAACCCAAGGGCATCTGGAAAATCTGTCAATGAAAGTTAAGAAATACTTTTACCCAGAAAAGGAAGGAGAAGAAAGTGAACCACACAAGTCACTGTGAACAAGTTGCAAAGGGGATGAGGTGTGCCAAGAGGCATGTTTGTCAAAACTGTCCTGATGATGTTTGACGAGAACACAAGCGACAAAAAAAACATCTATGCAAGAAACAAGAGGAAGACCAATCACCATCTATTGATTACATGGTTATTTTAATGAGCAATAGTTTATATGACCAAACCACTCATGCCAATTTTTTCTCAAGTCATCTCTATGAGGAACAAAAAATTATGGAAAAGATGATGACCCAAAGTTGTCGAGCTTGTACAACCTGGTAATATCATCAACAATTCCAGTTGCAAGAAAATGTTGAGGATATTTTAGATCCTTGATTACAACTTGGTGAGGTTAAAACTCTATGCTTTTACCTTCACCTGAAGGAGTGATTTGATATATTGATATAAGGTTGCAAGAAAGACTTGGAACACATAATACATTATTGAAATGACCATTATCTACCTGAATTGTTCCAGGCCCTACAAAACTAAGAGATCTATCATCACAAATAGATATTTTCTTGGTATTACATTCATTTAGAGAAGAAAATATGTCTTTATCCTTAGCCATATGATAATATGCTCTAAAACAAATACGCCACTCATCAGAAAAAGAAGTAGAAGTTGCATTGGAGGAGAAACCAAAAGAAGAAAGTGCATGTCCATGAGTATAAGAATAATAAGTAGATTCAACAATGATGTTGTTCTTCTTCATCGCTTCTTCTAAACTTTCCATATTCTTAAAAAATTTGGACTCATCATGACCATGTTTCCCATAAAAGTTGCAATGTTTGTCAGTGTTATTACTTTTAGATTTTTCTCCTTTGTCACCATTAGGATATGAAGCCAGTTGAGAGAATTTGCAGCCCTTGTTCTGCTGTACCACCTGTTGTCACATGCCTATTTTGGGGAGAAAATCCTATTTTGTAGCATGCTCCATATGTGGAGGAAAAACAACATGCAGAAGATGGAGGAAAATCAGCATGCCAAAGACCGAGGAAAAGCAGCGTGTCACACATGCAAACAAACCTATCCATGTTAGGGTTAGGGTTTTTGATATGAATGTAATGGATATGAGCCAATATGTATTTTTTTTGAAAATACACAGAATAGATCTAGCTAGCAAATGAAATACACAATTTATAGACAAAATATGAGAAAAAGAGAAGCAGGAGAGAAAGAATGAAACAATTCTCATTAACCAAATGAATGAATGATAATTTACACATGATATACTTTGTATAACTCAACTAATGTGCACTGGAGGAGAATACATTGTGCCATAGTGGTGTTCTAGAGTGATCTAGACACACACCAACAGCTACGAGAGTAAACTTCCACCTACTCTAGTCTCTCAGGAAGTTACGAGAGTGAATTGCCAGCTACTCTGAGTTAACTAGTCTCTTAGTCTTTAGTTAACTGATTGAAACATAGTGAAGTGAGGAGGAGATCAGGGAATCATGAGTAATGTGCTAGTTTGGTGATGATCCCAAGGACAATGCACATTAGTTGGTGATGATCCCAATGATGCATGGTGATTATCCCAATGTGGCATCTAGACTCCACTCAACTGATCAAATTGAAGCATGAACTAAAGAGAATATTATCCTAGAGGAATATTCTCCCTAAACTATAGGATATTGAATAATGACTAATAAACATAGGAAAAACCTTAGGAAAAAATAAATCCTAGGTGTGCGTGAAGTATCTCCAACACCCCCCTAAAAATCATTATGGTAAAAATAAAGAATGGGTCCTGGAAACGAGGCCATGTTAGGTACCCAAATACAAAAGATACACTAAAATAAATGAGGAAAGAGGGAAAACCTCATGGGAAAACCCCCCTCTAAAAGTACAATGTATGTAAAAAGAAGAACTGACAGTTGCTAGAAAATTGTGTCCTTCACACCAAGACGATTGAGAAGAGAATGGAACTTCTTCTTAGTGAAGGTATTGGTGAAGATGTCTGTAGTTTGTTCTACTGAAGGAAATAACTATAGGTAGATGATCCCCTCGTGTACTAAGTCCTGGGCATAGTGCATTTGGATATTGATTTTCTTCATCCTCTACCTCTGAACTAGATCTCTGCAGAACTTCAGAGTGCTTAGGTTGTCACACCAAATGACAATCGACCAATGAAACAGAATGCCCAACTCAGTGAGAAAATGTTGTAGCCACATAGCTTGAATGGTTATGTTAACTACCCCTTTGTACTATGCCTCGGATGAAGATAGAGAAATGTCATCTTGCTTCTTTCTCGACCAATATATAGGCCCGAAACCAAGACTTTGTGAGTAACAAGATGTGGAATTGAGATCAATGCTATCGCGAGCCTAGTCAAATTAGTGAACCCGATGATTTCCAATGTAGATTTTGATGCATAGTGAATCCCAAAGGTGATGGTGCCCTATATGTATTGAAGGATATTATTTGCAACCTTCCAATGTAGCTCATGCAACTCTTGCATGAACCTAGAGATTTATCCAACTGCATAGGAGAGGTGTGGTATGGAGTGAGTGAGATACAACAAGCTCCCCACTAGTTTTATGTAAAGTGTGTTGTCCACTAGTGGAGTGTCCCCGCCATCCTCAAGTATGAATCCTGATAGGAAAGGAGTCAGGGCATATTTGTAGTCTGTCATGTGAAATATCTCAAGGATATCTCATGCATACTTGTCCTGATATAGTTTGATGTCTGATGCATCATGACTAATCTCGAGTCCAAGGAAGAAATGTAGCAGACCCGTGTCCATCATCAAGAACCTGTCATGTATAATCCTCTTGACTACAACAATCGTTGAAGTAGAGAAACCGGTGATAAAAAAATCATCAACATACAAAACTAGGAGTAGAAGTGAATCAATCGTCCTGAGAATGTAAAAATTTATGTCTGACTTACAATGTACAAAGTTCTATGACAAAAAGTAGGAGTCCATCTTGTCATACCATGAACTTGGGGCTTTCTTGATTCCATAAAGAGATTTCTTTAGTCGACAGACCAAAGATGAATCCTTCACAAATCCCTAGGGATGATCCATATATATCTCCTTATAGAGATTTTCATGAAGAAACACATTCTTCACGTTCATCTTATGGAATTCCCATCCCTTGGTTGTCACAATGGAAAGTTCTGAATGTATGGAATCCATCTTCACTACTATATCAAAGGTCTCGTCATATTCAATGCCATTCACCTACTGAAATCCTTTGGAAACTAGTTTGGCTTTGTATATGGTAACATGTCCATCCGTTGTGCTCTTGGTCTTGTATACCTATCTGAACCTAACAAGTTTCCTTCCTAAAGGAAGGGGAACCAAATCACAAGTATGGTTCTCGAGGAGGGATTTGTACTCCTCCTGCATGGAGGATTCCCAAAAGGGATTTCCAACAGTCTCACCATAGGAATGTGGATCTTAAGACTGAACCAAGAAAATATGTATGGGTGGCATCATTTTAGTGTAAGTGAGTGCAATAGGAGGCTCCTCGAAATCAGATTGAGTCCTCCTAGTATCAATTGGATCCCCAACAATATCTCCTACATCTTGAAGAGTAGTCTTGGCCCACTTTGACCTCAACTCTGGCTTTGCGTCTTCATCTGCATGCAATGACTCTGCATCTGACTATACTGACTTTTTATCTAGATCATCTGAGTCCTATGAATCAGAAATATCATCTGAAGAAGAGTAGACATGTGCATGCTCACCATCTCTGACAGGTGGAAGAAAAAAAGTGTCTTCATGCAGTTGTTGAGGTACATACAAGTAACTTTCCTCGAATTGGACACTTCGCGCAATGATGAGATGATACGAGGAAAGATCAATGAGTCTGTATCCCTTCACACCATCTGTGTGTCCAACAAATATACACTTTGTGCTCTGTAGATCAAGTGCCTTCCTCTTTTCAGAGGGAATCCTAGCCCATGCACATGAAATGAAAATACAGAAGTAGGTCACTTTCGTTTTGAGGTCACTCCAAGCCTCATAGGAGGTCTTATCCTTGACATATCTATGGGGATATCTGTTTTGGATGTAGGTTTCACAATTAAGTGATTCATCCCATAATCTTTGTCGAAGTGACTTTTCATGTAGCATGAAAGATGCCATCTCTTTTAGAGATCTATTTTTTTGCTCAACAATTTCATTTTGCTGTGGAGTATAAGGAACCGTGTGTTGCAAATGAATCTCAACCTCATGACATATATTTTTTATCTCATGGTTGACATACTCTCCCACGTTATATGTTCGGAGGAATTTTATTGTCTCAACAAGGGCTTTGAAATCTTTGGGGTGTTGAAAGACCTCTGATTTTTTCCTAAGAAAGAAAATCCATGTGAAGTGTGAGAAATCATCAAAAAAAATGAGCACGTACCTTGATTTACTAATTGATGGATGTGGAAAAGGGCCCATGAGGTCACTATGGATCATATCTAAAGGAGAGGAAGCCTTTCTAAGTCTTTCCTTTGTCAAATTTCTCTTGAGGGTGTTTTCCAAGATCACATCCCTCAAAAATTACTTTGGAGAAGTGGATGTTAGGTAGAATATCAACCATTCCCTGCTTGCTAAGTTGTTTCATATATATGAAATTTAAATGTCTGAACCTTTCGTGTCATATCCTAATTCTTTCATTAACATGGGTAGCAGTAATGCAAAATCTGGTTCAATAAATTCAGAAAATGTGTAGAATCTAGATTGATGATTTACCTCACCAGTAGAAACCATGGAATTGGTTTGCATGTCATAGATAGCCACTACATAAGGTCTGAATATGAATTTCTTTCTGGTGCCAAAGTTTTTCATTTGATACACAGAGATAAGATTGAAAGAAAGTTTAGGAATATGTAGCACATTCTCAAAGATTCTGTTTGCGAGTTCAATTCTTCCTTTGTCAGTGACCTTGACTGGAGAGTTATCTAGAATCAAAATAGGAGGACCTTTGCATGCATCCAATGAAGAATACAATTATTTTGTGGCTTCCATGTGGTGTGATGCACCTGAATCTACAATCAAACCATCGGGAGAGGATTTGATGGCAATCAAAGCATGGATAGAATTTCCTTTCTTGGGATTCTGATCTTCTGGCTTCTTCTTCTTGGCACCCTCAAAGATACGATAGCCAAGGTTGTTTTGCTGAAGTATATATTCCATTCGATATATCTGTTTCTACATGCATGCATATTCTGGATGGAATCCTTTATGGAAGTAAGCACATTTCTTCCCTTTTCTTCGCTTTCCACCTTTGGATCTTGAGGCATCGTTGAAGGGTTTTGAGTACCCTTCCTTCTTTGGATTTGCATGTGATTTCCTTTTGTCTTTGTATTTATATTTATGATATTGATGACCGCTACCATCTTGCATAGTAAGTGCATGCGCCTTTGGGCCTTTAATTTTTCTCATATTGATGAGCTTGTTCTGCTCTTGTGTTAGAGAATCGATAAACACCTCAAGAGAGGGCATCGTCCAGGTGGTTCCAGAGGCAAGCCTAACTGAATGAAATCTAGATACAAACAATGAGTATTTGGGACCGAGTTTGGAGAGAATGGTAAGAACCATTTGTTTCTCCTCCCTATATTTATCAACCCCACAAGCCTTGAGTTGCGACAACAAATCCTTATATTTGGTAAAGAAATCTTGGATATTGTCGAAGGTTTTTGGATCCAAAGTGAGAAATTCCACCTCGAGCATGTTTCCCCTCATATCGTCTTGTTTTCCAAAAATCCCTTCCATGGTGATTCAGGCTTCATTGGGGGTTTTACAGGAGGATATGTGAAATAAGAGTTCAGGACAAATGAGACTGCAAATAGTTCCAAACGCTTCATCCATTCGATTTAGATACTTGTATTTTTTTATGGTTGATGTGGGTTCAGTCTCTATGTTCATGTTTAACCTATATAATCCTTTGCCTCAAAGATGCATTATCATCTTCTCCTTCCATGCAAAGAAATTGTATGGTGTAACAATGAATTCTTTTGGAAATTCCATTTTTTTGTTGTCTTCAATCTTCGGTAACTGCAAAAATAATCTGATGTGTATTTTCCCTAGCAGTCTATCAACTATGATACCATGTGTCAGCACTAGAATTCACCTCTGGATTGTGGCAGAGGTGAGACCAGTACCCATCAATTTTGGGGGTGGATGTTGTTTTAAATGTGGATGGTCGATGGCCAAAACTCAACAACATGAAATATTTTCAACACATAAATGGACAGGAAATGCACAGGGAAGTGAGGGCCACATTAACTTCAGTCAAGAAATTGATTTAAAGAGAGATCAGAGGGAAGACTTAGGAGAAATATGAAAGAGACTGCTCTAGGAATTAGGCCTTCCAATATCTTTGGGAAGAAAACTTAAAACTCAGAAAGCCTTCCTCAACTCAAGTTCAGAAACTGAAATGTGTTGCAAGCAACACAGTCACATCAACAAAATGATCAAACCTCCATCATCCTGCAACTGTGACAGCTCGGCTGGATCCTCCATGACCGAGCCATCCGGTGCGAGAGGGAAAATACAACACATGGAAATGAACAAAACTGATCACAACACCGCCATGATCAAACCTACATCATAACAACATAATGATCCTCAGTTGGGTCCTCCATACTTGAGTGTTTTAGACACATTTATAGACAAAATGGAAAGAAACAGGAAATTAACTTCTATTAACATGAAAGTCTCAAGTCGATTAAATAACCAGAGAACAACTCTGCCAGAACAAAATTATAGATTGGGATCTCTACTCAACCAAATAACCTTTACAATGACTCAAAACTGCCTACATATACTCAGAAAAATTGCCACTACTAGGAGTGTGGCATGGCCACACGATGAATTCTTTACATCTGCGTCTTTGTCTTCTTAGTCGAACTATGCATGCAGTATTCTCGGAACACACATTCCCCTATTATATGCGATCTCGGAACTCCCTCTGAGTATCTTTGTCAGACTGCACTTGCGGCTTTTGTCAGGTGTAAAGCTTCACACCGATGTCTTCTCTATCAGATGCAATCTCAGCTCTGTCAGTGTTGATAGCGTATATGAATAAGACAATTCCGCAGTGCCATAGCGCTATGAAATGCCTATGTGATGATGTGGCAGAGAGAGAAATGAACATGGCGGGGTGAAGTGGGGACAGTAACACAGGTGGAGGCGACACGGGAGACAGATGTTGGGAAGCGAGATGGGTAGCGGGAGGAGTTGGGATGGCGATGAGTGGAGGAAAGTTTTTCTCTTGGTTTTCTACAGGCCTAGGATGGTTCATTTCCTCATGATATTTTTATTTAATGAAAAGAGGAAAAGGCTCTGATGTATGTTTTTGGAAATCTTGCATATCCAGTTCAGGATCTAATTCGTAGTTGTCATATACAGGATGGATTCTCTCCAGGTCAACAAATTGTGATGCAGGGCTCTGTTGCTCCTCATCCGAATAATCGTGAAAGGTTGAAACAACAGGCACACCAAGAGCATAATGCAAGGCCTCTATAGCTATGGATTCTTCATCACCATCCTCAGTAGAACTGCCAAGAACCTCTGCCCCAAGGACTGGAGAATCCTCTGCATCATCATATGAGTCAAAAATATGTTGCTCGTATTTAGGCTCTTTAGAAAAAGGGTTCTAAGGAAAACCAGTTTCCATAACAGACTCAATATTTGCACTTTCCTCACTGGTACAACAAACACAACTTTCCTCTGATGCAGATGAATAGGGAAGAGAAAGGACTGATTTATGATCCAATTCATCACGCTCATCCTCACAGCCTGCGAAAGAAGTAGCTATATCTTGAATACAATCGTTGTTAGGGTCCTAACCCGCACATAGGTAGATCAATATATTCAGATGTAATAAAGGTCAATATTAATAAGTCCTTTCAATAAAATAGAATAAGGTGGATGTAAGAAGACCTAATAGAAGCTTCCGCTTCTAGAATGA
>SNQJ01S0143728.1:25724-36733 GCA_010110895.2 Picea sitchensis
ATAGATTCAACAATAGAAGAGATGAAAGACGATCTGAAGAACCTGACATTTCAATTGAACCAGAATAAGGGCAAGGAGAAGAGAGAAGTTGTCTAGTGAAAATTATGCAAGACATAAGGACATCATAAGAATGAATTTCAAACCTTTGCGCAATACTTGGCAACAAGGGTGACAAACCCCTTGCCTAGAGGAGGACCATGCTGTGAAATTTGTAAGACACACGAGCATGATCTATACCATTTTCCAATGATGCAGAGGTATAAAGTAGTGCCAAAAAGTTCTTACTGCAATTTTTGTAAATCAGTGGGTCACGATGACAAGCACTGTAGAATGTTGGAGTTGATGAGAGAGAGAAATTCATACACCTACAGGGTGCAAGAAGAGATGATGGCAGGGAAAGCCACACCACAGTTCAATAATGTGCAACCACAATTCAATCTCGCATAGCCACAATACAATAATGCACAACCAAAGTATAATAATGCGTAATATAACCAAATACCCCAGTATAATATATTGTGTGGAGATAGAGGTGGATTTAGAGGTGGAGGACGTGGAAGAGGAGGATTTAGATGAGGAAGAGGGCTAGTAGTTTTTCATAATTGTCAAAAACTATGACACTGTGAAAGGGACTGTCCCCTTCCACCTATGACATGTATGTATTTTTGTGCATCGAACCACGATACTGAATACTGTTCGACATTATTGGGAAAAATTCAGGAAAAAAGGAACCGGAATAATCAAAACGTCTAGTGGATTTTGATAGAAGTGAGGGATGATGGGAAGAAGATAAACATAGCTACTCGAGGAGGAGCCAATATGAGAGTTGATGCAAAAAAATAGGATCCAACTCAACACTAGTGGGTCAAGAAGAAAACTGAGCCACAAAAGCATTTTGATATGGAGAAAGAAAAGGATACATTTAAGGAGGCAAGATAGGAGATTCTAAAAGAGATCATTGCATCTACATCAGTTTGTGTAGATCTAAGGAAATTGAATGATTCTTTATTACATGATCCTTTCCCTACCCCTTTTATAGATGAGGTTTTAGAGAATGTGGGAGGCCAGGAAGCATATTCCTTCACAGATGGGTTCTCAAGTTATCATCATATTAAAATAGATCCAGAGGACAACTATAAGACTACCTTTTCTACATAATGGGGATCCTATCAGTATACAATTATGCCCTTTGTAATAAAGAATGCACCATCTATGTTTTCAAGGGTGATAGTAGATGCTTTTAAGAATTTCATACATAAGTTCTTAGAAGTATATTTGGATGACTGGATTGTTTTTAGTATTTTGAAAGATAATGTATAAGTATTAAGACTAATGTTGGATAGATGTAGGCAATGTTAGATCTCATTAAACATCAAGAAATGTATTTTCATCACACCTTTTGGGATACTGTTAGGACATGTGGTATGCAGATAGGGTTTACTGGTTGAACCTGCTAGGATTGTTGTAATTGTAAACTTACCACCACCAAAGTCAGTGCACCAATTAAGAGCCACACTTGGACATACAGGGTACTACAAGAAGTTTATCAAGGGGTATGTGCAGATTACCGTGCCAACAAAAAAATTGTTGAAGAAGGACACCAAATTTCAGTGGAACGAGGATTGTGAGCAAGGATTGGATACTTTGAAGGAAAATATGGTGACAACACCTATTTTAGTGTTTCCAGATTGGGAAAAGACATTTCAGGTGCATGTAGATGTATCAACAATAACACTTGGAACAATTTTGGTGCAGCCAGTAGCATGTGACTTAGATCATCCTATAACCTTTGCAAGAATGAAGTTATCATACTCATAGAATAACTACAACACAACAGAAAGAGAAGGTCTAGCCATGGCTAATGTACTGCAAAAATTCAGACACTACTTATTAGGAAAGAACTTTAAAATGTTCAAAAATCATTATTCCCTCAAATATGTATTCAACAAACCAGTGTTGGGGGGGGGGGAGGATTTGTAGATGCTTATTATTGTTTAATGAGTTTGATTTTGAGTTAATATTTAAACCAGGGAAACTGAATGTAGGACCATATCACTTATCAAGGATAATTGATGGAGACGAACCTACTAACTTAGAACACAACTTCCCTAATGTCCAGTTATTTTCAGTACAAATAGTCGATGAGTACTTTGTTGATATCATTGAATTATTGAGAACAGGAGTTGTGCCAAAGGAGTTTAGTACCACACAGAAGAAAAACCTGGTAGTTAGAGCTATAGACTATCAATTTATTGCATGTCATTTATACAAGCTAGGAGAATACGACATTATGAGAAGGTGTGTGATGCAGCATGAACGACCATTTTTATAGTAGAAGTGCATGAAGGTATAGTTGGAGGACACTATGTAGGAAAGGTTGCCATGCAAAATTTATTGTGTGCATGTTTATGGTGGCCAAGAGTTCATAAGGATGCAAAAAGATATTGGCATAACTGTGATGTTTTTCAGAGAGTTGGAAAACCCAATAGGATGGATGAGATGCTGTTGAGACCCCAAGTAACTCTTCAGGTATTTGACAAGTGGGAAATATATTTTTTCGGACCTATTAATCCACCAACAAGAAGGTCAGGAGAAATATATATCATTACTGCGACACAGTATTTAACCAAATGGGCAGAAGAAGCACCAATCAAGGATTACAATGCAGAGACAACAACATACTTCTTGTTTGAGTAGGTGATTACAAGATTTGGATCTCCCGGGATTTTGATGAGTGACCAAGGAAGTTTTTTTATTAATAGTAGCATCCAGGCTATGACTAAGGAATTTGAAGTCTATCACTAGAAGAGAACACCATATCATCCTCAGGAAAATGGGATAATGGAAGCTTTCAACACGATTTTGGAGAATGCCTTCACAAATATTTGTAATGTTAACAGAGATGATTGAGATTAAAAATACCATCAATATTATGGGAATACAAGACTACATGCAAGAAGTTGACAAGATAGACACCATTTAGATTGGTGTATGGACAATAAGCAGTGGTGCCATTAGAATTTTTGGTACCCATTCTGTGCATTGCAACAATCACAAGTATGACAAAAAGAGGCACAGTACAAGAAAGGTTAAGTCAACTTATGGAATGGGAAGAAGATATCATCTTGGAAGGATTCCACCAAGAGGTGCAGAAAGCAAGGGACAAATCTTGACATGACGGACACATAAAGATCTAGTTCTCCTCTATGACAAAAAGTATTTGGAACATCCAGGGAAGTTCAGAATTCATTGGATAGGTCCATATGAAGTGAATTATGTCATGGATGAAGGATATGTGCATCTAAAGGACTTGACACAAAAATAAATGCAGGTTCTTGTGAATGGTATTCGGTTGAAACTGTATAGGTATAGTTGACCTACTAACTCTTAGTAGGATCAGTGCAATAAGGAAGCCATGTGTATAGTGTACTATAGTAGAAGTTAGGAAAGAAAAAATAAAAAATAAGACATCAAAAGTAGAAAAATAAGAAAAATACAAAAAGAGGAGGAAGTTGGTTGAATGGCAGAAAAATTGAAAAAGTAGCGGGCAACAGACAACGAAACCAATGCGACAAGAAGTAAAGTTACATCATGCAAGATATAACTGACAGAAAGAAAACACAGTGCACCAAGGAAGAATCACAACATAAATTTTTGGCACACCGGAAAGTTACAACACACTGGAAAAGGGGCCAACAATCAGAAAAACAAAAATCGGTCATCAGAAAAAGAAGGCGTGAACCGAGCATTTATAAAATTTAACGAATCATTCTGAAGAAGATTTAGAACATTTATGACACAAAAGAAAGTGTCTCCAAGAATATTTATGGCATTTATGACACCCCTTATATAACCGGAAAGTAGACCAAACATCCCTCAATGTGAATTTGAACATACACAAAGATAAGGAGCATGAAGACCAGTGGAGAAAAGGTGATTCCGAATACATTCATAGGCGGATTTCAACAACAGAAGCAAGATTTACGTAGGATGGCATTGCCAAAGGTCAAACCACCAAGCCAAGTGGCAAGAAAAACATGAAGCAACACCAGGTCACCATAGGAGCCCACATGGGAAGAACATGTGCATGCACATCTAGAGGGAATCGTCGATGTCGATGTTATTCCTTCACCACAGGATGAACCAGTGAGCACCACACTTGTAGAGGAGGAGGGGAAAGCTATGACGATAGTAAGAATGGACATTGACCCACAGGGCATTGTGGGGAACAACACTCATCTGTGAAATAAAACCTGCGATAACTACCCGGGATCAAAGTACGCTACCAAATGAATGGCGCCAATAGTGAGAGAACCATATCCGACGGGATAGGATCACAACCAATGGTAGGGTCCACGCAAAAAGAAGAGGTCCAAATTGAGGACATAATAGGACAACTGAACTCTAGCGTGGAAGAAGGGGAACAAGAAGTTGGGCCATCCAATGTGCCAACAAAGAGGAAAGGGAAACAACCCATTCCAATATCTTCGTGCAAGCAACCTGAGGCATATATAGTCTTACCTTGCATTCCAGAGTGGGTGTAGGCCACACCAGGATTCTTGGGATGCGTAAAAAAATTGAGATATGTAGACCATGATGTGTTTGACACTTGTAAGTTCCAAATATTCGTGCAATAGGTTTACATGGAAATCCTAGGCACAAGGCCACTAGGAGATCTGGTGTTGCAACCAAAATAGTGGATAGCATGACTGGTCAACACAAAGTTACTCGATTTTCTCAAGATTCCCCACTTCAACAGGGGGAAATATGTCAACAATTGTCTCAATTAGTTACTCATGGTTCTCCATGGTGGATTTTTTTGGATGGATAGGCCAGTGTCCATCTATGTGGAGTTAATTTCCTTTATCACAAGACTTCCATCAAATGGAGAGAATCCCACACAATTCATGGATGACAAAACAAAGGAGAAGGTGCTCATGGAGGAAATGAAAAAGACCTATGGGATAGAATGAGGGTTGCGAGGCATAATAATCAAGAGGATCAGTGACGCAACCACTAAGAAAGAAACCAAGTTGATGGCATGTCAAATCCTTTGGAAATGTCGCAAGAAGGAGGTCCCCACATGATTCGTAGCAGCATCAACGCAGTGTGAAAATGACACCATGTTAAGCTAGGTGTCTTACTTGTTGAATATGTTCTTGGGTGATTACAGAGATGCATAGGACTTGGGGACCAAATTCCACTACTCATGGTTGATAGTGCTAATAGCATTGATCAGATGGAGGGAGCCTACATAGTTTCACTTCTGTGACTAAGTGGAACAATGTTGCGCATCACAATATAAATCCTTAGGGAGCACTTCAGACCCGAAAAAGAGAAGTGGAAATGCTAGCACCTTTTCCAAGTACCTGAGTGACATGAAGGAAAATATAGCCAATAATTGGAGGATAACTCCAGAGGTGGTCATGAAGTACCAAGGGATATCCAAATTAAAGGCCACAAGACACAACATGTGGATCTAGGCATGCAAATATCCAGATGGAGAGTGCTTGCAACTTCAATACTACATCAACACAGAAGAAGTAGATTGGGAAATCAAGAACTGGGCGGATGACTGGAAAATCCCATTTATAACCAAAGACATGCCCAAGGGAAAGGAAATCGAGGTAGGGTCATCGAAAACATCTACATGAGGAAGTGCAACAACAAAGAAACCACCACAGAAGAAGAAGCCAAGTCCTGATCCAGCGCAACAAAATAAGGACAACGTACCAAATAAGAATGGGTAGGCAAGGAAGAAGGACAATTTCCTCGCATAGGAAGAACAGGAATGGGGGGACACAACAACATGAGAAACTTCAACAACGACGGCCCCAATAGATACAAGGCCACCCAAAAGGCCTGTAACACCCCAAGTTTTGAACCCCCATTTTAAATAATGTATTGTTACAATGATGAGAAGCTTGAGTGCCCAAACAATTATTTAAAGGGCTAGTATGCCCAAGAAATGTAATGCTTTGATCATTATTAATAATAAACACATCACTGGTTGCTATATGGACAAGGACTAGAGTTATAGGGGGCTATGATTCCATAAGAGAGGGCGATTGAGAGGCTAAATGTTTATTCCCATGTTAATTACCTTTTTTACTAAAGGGGGGGAATCGGTTACGTGAGCTTCTTGGGGAGGCCAGGAGGTTCTTGATTTCCCCATGAACATACTTAAACCCACCCCTGGTCTAATTGTGGGGTTGGTCATTGGATTTTATACTCCGTCACCTTTGTGTCACCTCATTCTTACCCTCACACACTCCCATGCACTTACCTACCTCCTCCATCCATCCTCACCTATGTATTGGTCTCGGGAAGGGGGACCGAACAACAAAATAATTAGCCACAAGATAGTTGGTTGTAGTGGCCACTGGTGTGATCCAGTTGTGCCTTGAGGCCTGCATGTCTAAGATGCAGTGGCCTGTGTCCAGCATGGCTCACAGCTGCGAGTCCTGAGAGTTCCAGCATTGAGATTCTTGACCAGTTGCGCTAGAGGACCGAATAAGGAGAAGGATTACCTGAGGGACTGTGTGGCAAAGAAAGGTGGAGGTTTGTTCTCTCGGGTGGTGAAAGCTAGGTAGAAGAGAGTTGGGTACTTGGATTGTTGTGAGTGTTGGGAAGCCTGTGACAGCTTGAGAGATGACTGGTTTGGGAAGCCAAGTTCACTCTGGAACTGTCCTTGTGGATTCAAAGCCTTGGCTCGGGGGTGAAACTGTTGTTGAGATTTGGGGTAGTATTGTCTACGGTTGGGTGGAATGTCCTTGGTCTGCAACCAGTTGGTGTCATATTTATTAAAGACAGGTGTTCTCTGTTGTGATATTATTATCTGTGTATGAATGTTTTTCCGCTATATGTTTAATTATCATTAATTGAATCTTTAGAACATGCATGCTTGTTGGATATTACTGTGCATGTTGTTAATTCTCTTATCTTATGCATATTTGATAAATAAATAAGGTAACAGTGTGATAAAGAAGTCCAAGGGTGGGCTTGCAAGTGGCATACCCCGACCTGTGGCTGGATAGGTATGTTACAGATTGGTATCAGAGCTTCTGGTTGAAACATCGGGTCGATATGGGTCGGGTCTGTTGGTCAGATTCTCGTGGTTGAGATCGAACTCTGACTGTGAAATTGAAAAGCTCAGGAGGAATGGTGTTGTAGAAGCTATGCAAGAGCCAAAACTTCATAGATCCTCTGTAAGGGTTCGAAGGATCGTGACCGTTCGTGTTGAATTCAGGAGCGATTGCCACTGTAGGATCAGGAGATATCTGGGATCTTTGGGTCGAAGGAAAAATGAATAGGGGTCATCCGATGAAAAGGAAGCAAGGTTAAGGTCATGACCGTTGGATCCCATTGGATAGAGAGATCAACGACCAGCAGGCATTGTGGGGAACCGAGTTGCATGGGAGTTAATTTCCCAAGGCGGTTCTGCAATCCAAACCACAGTTTCGCCAAGGGGTTACATCTCAGTGTCAGGATCATTGTGGGGTGAAAAGTGGGTTACTCCAGACCGTCGATGCATGCCCCCACAAATTGAAAGGCATGTAGTGACGTGACATGTTAGCACTCAATCAATGAACCTCCAAAGAGTCAAAGTAGCTGGGAACCATCGATCTGTAGGACACATGTCCACTGATCGCGTGCTTTAGATAAAACACTAAGGGAAAAAGTGAGAGAGGAGGGGATTTGAAGTTTGAGACTTCCGAAACCCGACGACCCAAAAGGATCTTGGTCGTCGATCCGCCGAGAGACATGCGTCACCAGATCTAGGGCTTCAGATAAAATCCAGTAGGGCCAGATATCTTTTAATGTTTGAGATTTCTGGAGTCCGGAGACCTGAAGGAATCATAGCCGTCAATCCATGGGAGACACACGTCAGAAGATCACGAGCTTTGAACTAAAACATTTTTTAAGGAAAAAGGTTGAAGTTTGAGATCTCTGAAGTCTGAAGCCCTGAAGTAAAAACATAGCCGTCAGATTGAGGAGGACATGTCAAGCAGATCCATGAACTCTGGGTGAAGACTCGAAGTGAATCTTAGTCGTCTAATCTAGGAAGACACATGGCGACATATTGTCAAGTTCAGGAATTTAGAGTTCGGGAGAATTGGAAGTGTGCTAGTATGACAAATCCCGAAGTCTCGAATCCTGAAGAGCTGAAGTGTGGGGGAATGATGATGTCTCCTGGAGGTGATGTGGACCCTAGAATTATGAAGTGATGTGGCTTGCAAATGTCACTTGGGATGACGTGGACACATGGGATGTGTGCCACATGTCAGTAAGTTTTGAGCATTTGGAGTATTGAAAATTCGATTAGAATGTGACACGTGTCACCTTCCTAATTGGGCCACTTGTCCACTTTCAATATTTCACCACGTGGCAATAGATCATGCAGTTTGGAGACTGGGCATGCTAGAAGGGAAATATGTGACAGGTTGTGTTGGGTCGAAAACTCCCGAAGGCCCTAAGGCCAAAATGCATCTCGACCGTTGATTCTAGAAGACACGCACTGAAGGATCTTCGACTTCAGGTGAAATCACTCCGGGAGAAAGTGCAGGAGGGAGTTTTGAAACTTCTGAAGCCCAAAGAGCTGAAGTGATTCATAACCACTAATCTATTGGAGGACATGCATTAACATATCATGAAATCCAGGTAAAAGCGTTTCAGGAGGAGGCAATCAAGGAAATTTGAGACTCCGAAAGCGCAGATTATCGAAGTGGATCTTGATCGTTGATCGTGAAGGAGGATGAGGACCACTAATTTGGTCCTGGTTGAAGGTTCTGAAGTCCCGAAGCTCTGGGAAAGCTATTTTTCAGCTAATCACAGGGTCATGGTCTTGGTCGTATGCAGATTGAGAGCTGAGGGAAGGAGGGATAAGAGCCGAATTGGTTGCCTTCGAGATAGAAAGGTGCTAAGGAAGGATTTAGCCACTGTTTCTAGTCGTGGTCACCTGGGAAGGTGGTTTGAAGGAAGATCCTGCACAGGATGAAATTATGTGTCAACCAAGGATAAAAGGCCACTGTTATTTTTTGGAGAATGGGGATATGGTCTCCATGAACAAAAGAATAAAGAGACATGTAGCATGGTTTGGCAATTTTGTTTATCATATGCATAATTCTAACAAAATGGTCGCTTGCACATTTTGTAGAATTAGGAGGCTTAAGCACATCAACTCAATATGCATATTGAGTAAATGGAAGAAGATGAGGGAGCCTCCAGTCATGATAAGGAGGTCGAAGGAAAAAATACCAGAGTTGGTAATGCAGAGACAGAGTCCAATGGACACAAGGGAATAGGAGATCAGGAAACATTAATAGAAATGGTAAGAATCTTGAAGATGGAAGTGCAGAGCTACAAAGCAGAAAGCAAGAGACTGGTGAGAGAGAAAATTTAGATAAATGCTTGAGTTTTGTAGATCTTGAATCAACTGTAAAGGAAAACGAGGAAGGGATCGAACTCAAGACAAGAGGAAGAAGGCATGTTTTATGCAAGGATAAATGATCGTGGAAGAGTTGGTTATTCCAAAAGTGCTAGCAGAGCTCATGGACACAACTCACCTCCTTACTCAAAAAGAAAGCTTTATGCATCGGATGATCCCGTAAATAGTCCAGAGGTGTGCCTTGTCAGGAAACAAGAGGTAGATAGTTTTCAAGGAGAGATGAAGAAGCTCATGCCACCTTCCTTCAATGGTGAAAGAGAGAGGGAAGATGATGTCGAAGAACGGTTTCTTGGGCTCCGGAGATATTTTCAGTTGCATAACTATTCATCAAACCTGGAAGCCAGGATTTCCACCTACCATTTACATGGGAAAGCTGCAGTGTGGTGGGACCAAATGAAGAAAGTGGAGCATGTTAATGAAAGTAGGATCACTTGGAAACAATTCAAGAAGTACTTCCAGAAGGGATACCTCTCAAAGAATTTCTATGACAAGAAAATGCAGGAGTTATTTGAACTCAGGTTAGGAAGCATGAATATGGCAGAGTATGATAAGAAGTTCTTGGGATTGTTAAAATATGTCAGGTTCATTGGTGGTGAGAAAGTGAAAATACAGATATTTCGAAGTGGATTGCTAGCATTTTATAAGGAAAATATCAAGTATGATGAACCCAAGACCTTGACTGAAGCCATCAAGAAGGCTAAATACCTATATGAGCAAGGCCAGGGAAGAGAAATCCTACATAAATCTTGGAAGTACAAGAAAAATGCGAAGTCCGATCAGAGGAGGAAAGGATTCAAACCTCCCTTCAATAGGAATGAGCCTAATATAAATCATCAAGATCAGTATGCTAAGGGATATTTCAAGAAGGAAGATTCCTTGGGAAAAAGGGGAAGACCACCAATACAATGTTGGGGATGCAAGGAAGATCACTTGTACAAGGATTTCCCACACAGAAAATACAGAGTGAAGACTGTGCACAACATCCAAGAGGCTACAACAGTCGAAGATATGGGAAGAATATATGCATATTTAAATGATCGACAAGCAGAGTACCAATCCAATATGATCGAGGTGGAAGGTAAGATCATAAATCAACCTGTTGCTATTTTGATTGATTCAGGAGAAATTCATTGCTACATTGATCCTAATATAGTGGATAGATTACATTTGGAGAAAATTAAACTTGGAAAATCAAGTTTGGTTAAGTTAGCCACTGGAACCAAAAGAAGAATCCATGATATGGTTAGAAGTTGTTCCATAAGTCTTAATGGAATGAATACTAGTACTGATCTAAATATCATACCATTGGGGTCTTATGATGTTCTAATTGGGATGGATTGGTTGGACAAGCATCATGTTGTCCTAGATTGTCATAACAAGACATTTACATGTCTTGATGGAAATGGAAAACAAATCACTGTGAAAGCAGTTCCAAGACCCATCTCTATCAGAGAGATTTCAGCACTACAACTGAAAAGATATTTTAGAAAAGGATGTCAACTGTATGAAACTCATGTGGAAGATCTAGATAATACTAAGGGGCCAAGCCTTGAAGATTTCT
>SNQJ01S0143729.1:13718-24407 GCA_010110895.2 Picea sitchensis
CGGCCATCGCTAAGGAAACAATTAGACCAGTAAGGGTCTTTTGAGACAACTGGATTATAGGAAACTGTGCCCAACCCATCTTCGAGAGAACTTTTGATTCTGGAGGAACCAATCATTTTTTACCTTAGAGAAGAGGCTCTCGGTCCTTATAACCCTCCCATCAATGATCTATCAACACCCATCATCATACAGTTTCTACCTTACGAGCATTCGGTAGTGTCATCAGCAACAATGGCAACAAATGTTGCCACTTCTTCAGGGAATACTAGTATTTCCTTCACAAATGTCACTATTGGGGGTGTTCCACCTCCTAACCAACCATCGTCAGTCTAGGCCACCATGGCCTCAACTAATTCTACCTCAGGCAGTGGTCTGATTCCATCTATGGCGGTGATCACTGCTCCATTTCCTCAAAACACGACGAGCTCTCCCTTTTCATACGGGATGCCTGCCTTCAGTACAAGTAATGTACATTCCTCCTCCACTTTACAAAATTTAGGTCTGGGGGAAGGGAGTTCCAATGCTCCCCTGCAAGGATCTATTGGGGGTACTTCCACTCCCTTTATCACTTTCCCTTACGACAGGGGTAATATACCCCCTTCATCCCCCTCGCTCAACAGTGTTCCTCAACACTCCGTTGGGCCTAACATAAACTTGTTTGGAGCAGGTAGTCAAGCACTCCCTCATTATAATATGTCGGTTGGTTCAACACCTTTCTCTTTGTTTGGTGCGTTTGGTAACAACACTTTCTCATCAACTTCCATTTCAGCTAGGGGAAACCTCAGTTATTGACAACCACATCCTGTACAAGGTACTATTCATGCACAGGGGGCACACTTAGGAATTCCTTCCTCACAAGGATATTGGAATCCATGGCAAGGACCAGTCCCCTTGCCAGGGATGTCGATCGAGGGCAACCCTTTCCATACCCAGTGGAACCATGGGCAAGGCCCAACGCCTATGTCCATCGGATCGGCAAAGAGAAACCCCTCCCAAAATCCTTGGAATGCGACGCAAGCTCGGCTATTTATGTCTTATTATGGGAATCAGCAGATGATGTCTCAACAAGTTCCTAATCCGTACACTGGTCATGGTCATGGTTATTACCAGAGCCCTGGCCAGCAACCTAACTTTTCCTGACAACCTGGTGCCAGTCAAACCCCAGGCTCCTTTTTCCCCAGCTACAATCCACAACCCAAACTACCATTTCTGGCAACCCTGCACTTGCCAGATTTGACAAGGCTCTTAAATGACCCCATCTATCATGATCCGAGTTGGCCTCCCATGCCGACCAAGTTGCCTTCAGACATTCCAAAGTTCGACAACAAGCCTAACGAAGATCCTGGTGATCATGTGACTACCTTCCACTTATGGTGCTCGTCCAAATCATTAATAGACGACTCCATTCAGTTGTGATTGTTTCAATGCACTCTCATAGGGAGTGTTGTGAAATGGTACATTGAGCTCGACCGCTCACGATACTCTTCCTTTGGCGAATTGGTAATGGATTTCCTGAACCATTTCCAATTACCTATGAGATACGATGCTGACACTGAATTGTTGGCCAATTTCGAGCAGACAAAGGTGGACCATATCTCGGATCATATTCAAGAATGGAGACACTAGAAGAGTTTGATCAAAGTTCCAGTCCCACTAGCATTCCTGCTAGAGTGGTTTCTTATGTCTTTGGTATCCCAGTTATCTAAATATGTCACAACATCTGGAGTGTTTTCCGAGGAAGATGTGATAATGAGAGCGCAACAACTAGAGATAATTTACTCTCAATCTGGTTTACTCTATGAGATTTTGGCAGATGCAATGAGGTCAATCCTTGACAAAACCAAGAAAAGGTTTGGACCAAATGATGATGGAATTATTGGTTTAGCACAAACTAAGCCCGTTGATCCATTGTCAAATCAATTGCAACAATTGTCAATACAATAGATAGAAGCTAGCCAAACCACTGGTTCGGCTCCTCCCCCTACCCAAAAGTCAGATGTACACAGTGTGCAAACGACAAACCAAAAGGCCACCCAGCAGCCTGATGGAAAGAAGAAACAATGGAAAAAGGGTAAGGGGGATAAAAAACCCACTGATAATTCTAGAAAGGGTGACACTGAAAAGAAGAATTCAAAGTGTCCTTGTAATCTTTGCAAGGAAGACCACCAGACCCATCAGTGCCCTTGGCTTGCGGAGGCTCAAAAGTTATTGGCACAGCAACAGCCTGTCGTGTTAATGAACCCGTTCCCAGACGGAAAAAATATAACTCAAGCCTCCTCGAGCATGGAATGGGGAAGTCAAGGAACCCCTCCGTATTCAAGTAATCCTTCGTCCACAAACGTGTATATGATGAAAGGTGATGCTTATATAATGACTAGAGCACATGATTACGAAAATCCATGCACCTCTGAGAAGGGTAAAGAAGCTAAAAAACCCACCTCTTCCTCTTCAGATTGAGAAGACGTTGGGTGAAACAATGACATGCATCCATAAAGGTGAGTTTAAGAAAGCTTCATACAACCCAAATGCAAGGGCTGCCCAGAATTACTCTATGGTGGAGGATTTATCACAAACCCCTTGTGCGATGTCTGCTTTGGAAGTCCTCTAGAGTTTCCCTTCCCATAGAAAGGCCATGTTAGCTACCTTAGGCTCTTTCGAGACTTGAAATCCGGGAATGATCATGCTTTATACCTGCAACTTAAAACCTTGTCTTCCTTACCACATCGCTTTTCATATAGTAGTAGCCTACACCATGAAAAATTTTACCCAGAATATTTTCCGTACAGTGGTAGATGAGGGTGCCTTAACGTGTGTGATGTCTTTGGCATGTTGGAAGGCCATCAACCAACCCATTTTTTCTCCATCACCTACTCTACTTACATCTTTTGACGATCGTTATTTCTGACCACATGGGATCATCCCCTCTTTCCCCGTGCAGTTAGGGATTAAAACAGTGTGCGTCAAAGTTGAATTGGTCGATGCGTTCCTCGACTACAATATTTTTTTAGGCAGGAGTTGAACCTATGATATGAAAGCAGTGGTCGCAACAGTATTCTAGGTCTTTTTGTTTCCTCATGAGAATCTGATTGTGACCAGTGATCAGTTATCCTTCCCTCGTCCTGACCCTTCATCGGGAGTCTCCACGGTCCTAATGATTGATAACCCACAACCTGGCATCGTCAATGTAGGGGTTGGTTTGTGCCAATCATTGATGGGTACTTTTGATTACCCGCCTCCGATGGGCAATTTCCATTATATGATGGTTGTCCCTGACTAGCTTCGCATGGAAATTTTTCAAATCTCGTCGTTTCGCACAACGTACTTTCACGATCTGTGGACCCTTCTTTCCCCATATGCTACGATGGAAGGGATAGAGCACCATGGCATGGAAATGCCTTTGTCTATGGTAGAATTTGCATACTCAATCATTCAATGAGATTTTGTCAACCCCGATCGGACTCCAGCACAAGAGTTAGATCTGGTGCTCAAGCCTATTTGGGCTCAAGGTTCCCTTGCTGATACAGATTCTTTAGACTTAGTATTGCCTTCAGACGAAGTGATTATTGAGGCAATGACTAGTCTGGATAGACCCTGGGATGATCTTCATCATAGATCTTACTTCGTCCCAGAGTTAAGACAAATTGAAGTAGGAGAATTCACTCTCACCATGAATGGAGATAAAGATTGTCCTATCAATCTTTTGGCAACACACACAGTTTATGCTGAAGGAAATATGGCAACAATAGCTGAAACAATACCTATTGACATCTCCAAAACCCCTGATGTCATGGAGAATATCTTCATCAGAGAGGACTGCTCCCTTGAGGAGATTCAAATCTACATAGGTTTGTTTAAAGAATTCTACGACATCTTTGTCTTGTCTTACGAGGAAATGTCAGGCATAGACCCAAAAATTGTCGAACATGAAATTACGACTTATCCTAATGTCAAGATGGTCCAGCAGAAGCTTCGTCCGGTCAATCCTAGGAAAGAAGCAGCTATCAAGCAAGGATGATTTTAAGGATGGAAATTTATTTTAAAATGGAGGAACCTTGGCAAATCTTACTAATCCTTCATATGCCAACTAGAAATGTTCGGCGATACTTTTGTAAAAATATTCAAATTTCCAAGGATTTTATATAGTTTATATAAAATTTTGGCGATTTTTAAGATAAAATAAATTTTTCCTTTGGAATTTGGGCGAATCATTTTTATAATAGCGAATTTGTTTTTGGTAAAAACCATGGAAAATTAGCCCATGAGCGAAATTTAGCCCCTAAAATCATCCTTGCTATCAAGGCTGAAGTAGAGAAACTACTTAAAGATGGTTTCATCTACCCCGTCCAATTAACTCAATGGGTGTCAAATCCTGTGCCAGTCAACAAAAAACAGGATACGATTCGCGTATGCATGGACTTTCGTGACCTGAACAAGGCCTACCCAAAAGATAATTTCCCCACACCATTTATTGACCAGATAGTCGATGAATGTGCAGGATGCGAGGCCTTTTCATTCATGGATGGTTTTTCAGGATACAATCAGATCCAAATCAAACCCGAATACCAACACAAAACTGCTTTCATCTATCCATGGTTTACATTCGCTTATCGTAAGATGCCTTTTGATCTGAAAAATGTTGGAACTACATTTTAGCGGGCTATGTCTTTTGCTTTCTATGACCTCAAACACATAGTCGAGGATTATCTCGATGATTTAGTGTCACGATATCGCAAGAGAGTTGATCATATAGAACACCTCTGACTTATCCTTGAACGATGTCGCAACTACCGAATCCGCTTGAATCCAAACAAGTGTAGTTTTTGCATCACATCACATCGTTTGTTAGGTTTCATCATCTTGACAATAGGGATCATGGTCAATCCTCTCAAGGTTGAGGAAATGGTTTAATTGCCTCCCCCGTGCACCATACCTTAGCTTCAGAGTCTGCAGGGAAAAGAGAATTTTCTACAGCGTTTCATCACAAACTATGTTGAGATCACAAAGGGTTATATGCGTTTATTGAAGAAGGACGTTCCTTTTCATTGGGACGAAGCCTCTCAACACTCTTTCGCAACATTGAAAAGCACCCTCATATCCACCCCTCTGCTTCGACCACCCACTTATAATAAATATTCCCTATTATACTTGTCCACTGCAGAGTCGACCATCGGTATGGTCTTAGTTCAGGAGGATGATTTACACTCAGAATACGTGATTTATTACCTGATCTGAGGCCTAGTTGGACCGAAACTCAATTATTCCCATATTGAAAAACTTGCATTGGCAGCAGTTCATGACATCCAACAGTTCCATCATTATATTTTGTTCTGCAAGACCACCATCATTGTCATCATAAATCCATTTCAATACGTTTTGACATGACGAGTCATTGGCGAAAAAATTAGTAGATAGATAGTTATTCTCTAGGAATTTGTTTCGTCAAAATCCAAAAAGTCGATGGTCTTCGTGGAAGTCTTATCAGAACTGTCGATTAAATCAGGTGTTTTTATACCTGAAGAGTCGCCTATCAAAGGAGACATGTTTTTTATCGCGTCTTCAAACCCCTGGTACGGATGTGCTTGTCTATTTCCATACTTTGAAGTGTCCCACCTCTGCTTCTCATGATGAGCATCACCATATATGCCATTAGGCTAATAAATATCTCATACTCGAGGACACATTGTATCCTCTAGGTGTAGACTGCATCCTTCGTCGATGTCTCACTCATGAAGAAGCATAAATCTTGCTTAACGATTGCCACACTGGAGCATGTCGCGGTCATTTTTCTGGGTTGGCAAGAAACCAAAATATTTTATGAGTCGGTTACTTCTGGATGACATTAATCAAATATTGTGTGGAATCAGTCAAGAAGTTCCACCCATATCAGATCTTCTCTTAGAAGATGAGGGCACACCCCACTCCCATGTTTCTTGTTATTATCGTTGGTCCCTTCACTAAATGGGGGATTGATTACACTACATGCAATCCCCCTTCAACAAGGGGGCACTGCTATATCATCATAGCAGTAGACTACTTCACCAAGTGGGTCGAAGCTATGCAGACGTTCAAAGATGACAGGGAGACAACACCTCTCTTTTTGTTCAACCAGATAATCGCAAGGTTTGGTGTCCCGAGAGATATTGTCACTGACCATGGCAGTCACTTTTAGAACAAAATGATGACTGAGTTAACATCAAATCTTAGGTTGAGGAAGGAACATTCATCACCTTACTACCCCCAAGTGAATGGTTAGGTGGAAGCTGTAAACAAATCTCTTAAAACCATTCTACAGTGAATGATCAATTCAGCCAAGTCAAATTGGCATTTGATGTTATATTCGGCATTTGAAATCTTTCTGCATGTGATTTATGCCACAACCCTAACACTACATAGGTTGTTTCCATGAATTTTGTCCCTATGTTTCTGACATTTTGGGCTCCTAGAGAGTCATTTGTCCTTGCACAGTATTTCTGAAAAACAGTGTCTTAGCCCCTTCTTCCTCTGTTCCACTTTAATTTTCATCTTTTCTTCCCAAGCCTTTTGGAAAACAGGTCTTCCCATTTACTTCTCATGAAGAGACATAGCTCGCCTTATAGTTTCTTAAATCATCTTAAGATCATCATATTGTATCTTCTCACTGATAAATGAGGGAAACCCACTCAAGTACCTTTGAATTTTAACTTGCTCATCCTTGATGAATGTGACATACTTCAACATCCCTAAGAATTTTCTTTCATACTCTTCTATCCTCATACTCCCAAGCTTGAGTTCGAAGAAATCTTTCATTTTCTTGTCATAGTACTTCTTGTTTAAGTATTTCTTTTGGAAATACATCTTGAACTCCCTCCAAGTCACTTTATTCTCATCAATTTGTTTCACTTGTACATATTGATCCCACCACATTGATTCTTTCCCTTTGAGTTGATAAATAGAAATTCTCCCTTATTTCTACTTTGAATAATTATGCAACTGGAAGTACTTCCTCATACCCAGCAACGATGTTTCTACATCTTCATCATTTTTTTCTCACCATCGAAAATAGGAGGATTGATCTTATTTATTTATCCTTGTAGCTTGTCCACCCCATTCTTTCTCTTATGTTTTCTGACAGGATATGGACTCGAGCTATTGCACGTTTCCCTAAAATAATGTTTCAGTGAGTGAGGTTGATGCCTATCAACACTTCTTGCTTCTCTTCTTTTCTCATCATGAGACTTGCTAGTTCTTGACCTACTCAACTATGTCTCCTTATCTATTTGTTTTTCTATTATGTCCAAATTCTGCATCAATTTGACATTCAAGTCATATTGTTATTCCTTGGCTCTCATAAGCCTTTTATTATCATCTTTCTGAATTTGACATTGTTTTACAATCCTTTTATGGTTCCTACCAAGTTCATGCACTCCTCCTTGGATTTTGTACCCTCGGCACCCAAACCAAAATACAAATCCTTGAATTCATCATCAGGACTGTAAGTCCTCTGTGCACCTTCCATGCTTTTGACCTTCTACACGCATTCCTTCCTATTCTAATCACTGATAATTCTGCAAAATGTCCAAGCAATTCATATTTGTTAGATGATTTCATGCAACAACTACATGAAAACTTTGCACCATTTTATCAGAATATTTTCTTCATATTTCTTGGATGATTTTAACATCCCAAAATCTAGTGTGCACACCCATGCATCATTTTTTTTGTGTGCATCACAAATTTGCACCATGCACCAGTAGTTTTCGTGCATAATAAAATTTTCATTGCGCAACACCAATACTCAACGCACATGTATATTTCCTATTAATCTTTGGCCCATACAAGTCCAGTGTTGAACCAATTGCTCTGATACCATAATGTGACGTCCCGAGCCACCCAAGTTGGGCCATGTCACCCAACTTGTAATGTTTTCCATTACCATCATTAATCGCATGCTTTGAAACCACAATGTGTTGGCAGCCAATTCACATTTTTTATTGTCTCATAAGCTGTCTACACCAATGTTTCACAAACATTGATTTTTTCGTCGCAATTTTCAAATGAACGACGAATTTTATTCTCTGCGCCTTTCCGCACGCCTACCTTCGCTAAGTTTTCATGAGTGTAAGCATGAAGATTTCTCCTTTCGAGGTCACATTTCGATCATTTTCTCAACTGCCAATATCTTTTGTGTCATTATGCATATTACGCCAATCTTTTATTGATATTTACATGATCGGCAATGTCCTTTGATCGGTTTTCATACTTCAATGTATTATATAACCTGGTTTTATTGAAGACGTTTAGCCTTTGGATTCGCATTTTATGACTTGCCTAAACATTGATTCATTAAATTGCATGGGGGTTATGATTTATCTTTTTGTGATCCTTATTGTTGATTCTTGTTATAGCTCTTGGCGTATCAATTTATGCATTTGACACCTTGGTTAAACGTTTGATTGGCGAGAACATGATTTTGGGTCTTGAACTGCATATCGGATATTTGAACATTATGGTATAAACACTCGCACACATTGGTATACTCATTGGATATTCTTATATCGATTGTGTGATTGGATTTCATTTGATTTTGCAATGCATTAATGTTTGGATTGGCTTCTCATTTGGCCTACTCAACCTTTGGTTTCATAAGGTATATGGATATTCATACATATCTTTTAATATAATGCCTATGGCTATTTTTGTAACTGTTGATATGTTGTTTTCATATATTGACACATTGGTTAAGCTATGGACATCGGTGGTTACATTGGCGCATAGTTGAGTTTGATTCGACTGTCGGTAGATTAAAAACTTTGATATAACATTCATTGCACATGCACTTACTATTGTTCATTGGTCAAACCAATTGATGTAATTGTTGAGCTGTGTTATAGGGGATGTTACAGCTGTAAACGCCTGCCTCCTTACCAGGAATTTAGCTATTCTTCACTTGCCACACTTATGCTCACTAATGTGATGGTTTCATTAGATTCGCAAATCATACAGAGGTAACTTTGGTCATTTTTGTTATATGTATGACATTTTCAAAGCTAGATATGAATACCTCTTTATTTATGCGACCTGTGAAAGTTTCTGGCATTTCTAGGGTTTCCCATCTATACTTTTATTGCTGTTTGGAGGATTGTTTGAATTCAGAGACCAGATTTGCAAATTTTATGTAATAAGTCAGCCTGGATATTAATTCAAAATGATCTACAACCGGGTTGAGACTTTGTGGTGCTCTGGACGATCTGGAAGGCATAGAGAGATCACGCCAAGTTTTCAGAGTTGGGCGTTGATCGTATGGATGTTATTCAGAATCCCCTCAAGACACGGTTGATTTGAGACATTTTCGATGATTTTGTGGCCTCAAGAAGTAAACACAATCCAACTACCTGCGTGATAATGTAGAGATACTACGCGTTGATGCTACTAACATTAAAGAAAGCATGGGTAAGAGCTTAAAGCGTCTCAGCACAAATTACATTGATCAATTGCAAATCCATTGGCCTGATCGTCATATACAGCACTTTTGGGCGAGTTCTCGTATGATCCTTCAAAATGGAGGGAAAATGTGCCATTTATTGAGCAATTGAAGCTTTTCTCCGGATGTATCTTAATTTGCAAAGTCGCACTAGTACCAAAAAGGGGGGTTCAAGAAACTCGTCCTCATTTTTTTGCAGCAACAATTACCTTGCTTCATACCATTAGTGAGTCCGAGAAGAAAGCTTATGTTGCACATATCAACAGTTGTTTTGAAGACGATCCCATTATGAAGAGATACCTTCCGATCGACCCCTCCACAAACGATCTCTTTGAGACAGCCAAGGATAGGGTTCTACTGTGTAAACTGATCAATTTGGCAGTCCCAGGGACCATCGATGACCGCACTATAAATACCAAGAAAAATCTCAACCCATGGGAGAGGAATGNGGGTTCTACTGTGTAAACTGATCAATTTGGCAGTCCCAGGGACCATCGATGACCGCACTATAAATACCAAGAAAAATCTCAACCCATGGGAGAGGAATGGAAATCATAATCTTTGTCTCAATTCTGCAAAAGCAATTGGATGCACAGTTGTCAACATTGGAACCCAAGATCTAGTTGAAGGAAGGCCTCATGTTTTACTTGGTTTAATATCTCAAATTATTAAGATACAACTTCTTGCAGACCTTGACTTGAAGAAAACACTTGAGCTTGTGGAGTTGGTTGATGATAGTAAGGAAAGGATTATCATTATATTCTAGCAAGACATCTATTGCAGAGACCATGGAAGATGATGAAGTCTCTAAGGAGGAAAGAGCTTCCTGCTTTTGGATGAACAGTCTTGGGACTGATACATATATCAACAATTCCTTTGAAGATGTGAGGAATGGGTGGGTCTTACTGGAGGTACTTGATAAGGTGGTACCAGGGATAGTTGATTGGAAACTTGCCAACAAGCCTCCAATAAAGATGCCTTTCAAAAAAGTGGAAAATTGCAACCAGGTTATCAGGATCGGGAAGCAGTTGAAGTTTTCACTAGTGAATGTTGCAGGAAATGATTTTGTGCAAGGAAATAAAAAGATTATTCTTGCATTCCTGTGGCAGTTAATGTGCCAAAATATTCTTCAGCTTCTCAAGAACCTGAGGCATCATTCTAATGGTAAAGAGATAAGGCATTTCAAGAGATTATTCAAGAAGGAAAGGTACGGTATATTGGTGTTTCCA
>SNQJ01S0143730.1:0-24407 GCA_010110895.2 Picea sitchensis
TCATACTAGGTTGTAGAGAATGTGACTCTCTACACAAACTAGAATTGGTTAACATGAAGTTCATTTTTCATTTAATTATTGATTTAAACTTTTAGAATACTTTGTAATTTTTCATTGCAGTTCAAAACCAATTGGTTGGTTAGTATGACGTTTACTCTTTATCTAATTATTATTCAAACTATGCATACCTTTGTAGCTTCTTAACCAATCTCAGAACCATTAATACATGGAAAAATAAAAAAAACACACAATCAATATGATTGAAGAACATTTTCCCATGTCCTTATTCCAAGCTATTTTTTAATCACTAGTGACTTCAACATACGTTTGTGTTTTACTTAGAATTTTTGTCTTTTTAATTGTCACAACCATTAAGTGTTTCTTAATATATATGTCGGGACATCCACGACATGGTATAAATTATACCTTATGTGGCATCAATGACATGGTATATAGCAATCAATATGCAGTTGATTGCATATTAATCTATCAGTTGACTAACAAATTGGGAAGTTTTACCAAGTTGAGACACTACAGACATATATTTTTTATTTTTTAAGATTATTTGAAAAAAAAAATCGAGGATTTTATTGGCTAATGAAACGAATCCATTATTCTCAATCGACTGTGAGTCATCATAAATGCAAACACAAATCAAAATATTAACAAATATGGGTGGGTGGGTTAATAGGGGGAGAAAGAAGACTAGCAAATACGTGTTGGTCTACTATTTTTAATGTATTTAATTCTCAACTTGAGCTGATTCCAGCCAATAAGAAATCCTTGTTTGGATGAAGAAACTTGTCAATTTTAATTAGTTAAATATCACAACCAAGACGGTGGTGAGTAGTTTTTGGGAGGCTCCAAACAAGATTGACTTCTTGAGGTGTTGGCTCATAGAGGAACGAGAGCTTCATGTGTATGTCATGTATTTTTCATCTCCAAGATTGAAAATATTGAGCATAAGTGTCACGGGGATGGGATAACCCTTCGATTGGGTGGCATAAACACCCAATGTTCCCCATCTCTCGTGCAGCACCGACGTCTTTTGTTCAATGGTAAAACCATATCATCATACTTAACCCATACTATGCCTTACTTAACTTTGTTTCATTTATTAGTTAATTGTTATGTGTGTGTTTCTTATACTTAGCCAAATAAAAAGTAAAGAGCATCATGCATCCATATTATAACCAACAAATGTGCAAGTGGGAAGATAAACTGACCTAACACCCAAAATCTTAATACAGAACAACAATGTGTCAAGCTCAACTCATGCCACACACAAAGAAAGAGTTACAAGGAGATTTCGATCATTACAATAACTTGTTGCAAAAACATCACAAATCTACTTAAACAAGATTCCCTTGGGAAGCCTTCCTTCATTTCCTTGGTCTGAATGAAATTTCATCTTTCTTTTTCTTCATAAACCTTGTTGTTTTTCCTCAAATTAGAGTGAACCTTTCTTCATCTTCACAGTTCAATTTGTCCACTAACTTCCTTTAAGAAAGAATTTCCCAAACCTATGATTCTTCCTCCCCAAGTAAACTCAAGTTACCCTCAAGGATCTACTTGGCTCCTTGGGGGGAGCTCGCCCTCCCTCCTTGGTCGTTTCCTCAGAATCCTCAATATGCGATTATGAATAAGTGTCTTCAACTCCAACCTATTTTCCTTTGGTTTGTTTCACCTTTCCAATATATAGAAGAGTGCCCCCTTGTTCAAGGGGTGTGTCTGTTCCATCCGACGCAACTCTTTCCAACCGATGCACTCTTCGTTTCCAGGCTGACTCACCAAATGGCATGCACCTCTTCCAATTTCGCTTTCTAACCCATTCGACTCATCACCTTTTGGTTATGTGTGCCCAACTTGTGCCTTCATTCTTCCATTCACCCAATCACTTGGTGAAGCATCTATCACACCTCTTGGGCACTCTTCTTTGCTTAGTCGACATGTCTCTTCAATTGGGTTCCCAAGGCATCCACCTTTCGTTTTGTATCCATCAAGAAACTGATTGTGGAGTCTTTTCTTGGCATGACATGTGCCCAAGGAACCCCAAATACATCATATATCAAGTCCTTTGTTTGAACCACGTTCTCTCCATCACGACTTGTCCATCTAAGTCTATAGTGGAGGGGCGTGCGCACTCGACTCACACAAATTAAGTGTGGAGGCATTACACCCTCCCCCATAACAATTTTTTTTCATCTCAACAATGTCCAAAATCTACAATCTCTGACTCTGCCTGAACTCATGCCTCCATCATTGTTTCCACTGGAAACCCCAAGTTTCATGCCGAAACGGAAACCCCAAATTCTGAATTAGTGAAATTTCAAGCTTCCAATGGAAACCCCAACTTTCCACCACACCTGAAACCATCTGCAACATCATGAAACTATCCTTACTGCCCAAAGTCGAAGTGCGTCCAACTACCTCTCCCCATATCAGTATGCAATGTAGTCCAAGTTTCCTTTGTTGTCATAATGATCGCTCTCTGCCCTATTGTGATCGTAACCTCCGTTGTAACCTCAACCAGACTGAAAAAATGTCTAAGTGTTGAACCCATGCCGAAATGTTGCACCCATACTCGAACCATCTCATCATGTCTTTGCAAATTGCATTCCTCTACATCTTGAACAAGCTAGGAAGCTAATCCAACTTCACACTCAATCTGTGAAAGTGTACTTCCCTAAGTTGTCCATAGTCATTTTTGTCCATCATTCACTACATGTTCAACCCAAAAACACTAAGGAAAGATTATACTTCCCCCTTCATTGATGTATTCATCCAACTCCGTCACGAAGTTCCTCCACAACAACCAAGCGTTTCACAAACGAATCATTGTGCACCAAAGTCGAACCCCTTTGCCATGTCATTGTGCACTAGCTCACCCAAGTACCAGATAAGTCAGTTGGCCATTCCATCGATCATATCACTTGCACAATGGCACACCTTCAAGTCAAATTTATCTCCTCCTTTCGTTCGCAACTCAAATTGACCATACAACAACTCACCAAGGGAAAAAAAATTATTTCCCATCCTTGTTGCGATGTTACCCCAAAACAAAGTCTTCCTTCATCAAATATACTGTGAAAGTTGTTTTCCATTCCTTCATCATTGCACTCAACCTATCTCACATCCAAGATCTTCTCAACCTCTGCGACCAACTAAATTCACTCTCTTTACCCATCTACCAACTGTGTGACCAACCAAATTCACTCTCTTTACCCATCCCACAAACTGTAGGATTCCCAATATTGTCTCATCCCTACTACAACCATGCCCTTCATGGCACCATGGTTTTCATTGACAACTCTACCCATGTCAAGTATGATCTCAGCTTCATCGGTCAACCTTCCATCTTCTTCATCGCCTGTATTTGAAATGCTCTAAGTGCATAAGTCTCGCACTCCCAACATTATTTTCCACACTACTCTTGATTCATGCTTTGTTTCTTCCTACATGTGTGATCCTATGATCTGCATAAGTCCACAATTGCTTCCACATGTATCTCAACGTATTGTCCAAACGAATCCAAGTGGAATGAGTCACCTAAGGATTTCCATGCCAAAACACATATGAACCAACTCCTCTGTCAACTCCAACTAAGGATCCTTGGATATTTGAGTCGTTTTGTCATACACAAGCATTTGGAGAATGACCTGCCTATCCCATGTCCCATACCATGAGCAGCAGTGCATCACGCAATCCACCTAGTCTATGTTCCGACTCATCTCAGTTTTATGTCATCAGCCTCCTTGGTCAACTCCTTCATTCCTTCGTTCACCTCTTAATGAGTCGTCATGCCTCTACCAAAACACTACTTTGTTTGGATCTTCGTTGCGACAGTCAAGTCACTTCACAACTCAACCACTATGCCTACGACACTCATGCACCTTGACACTACCATGAACTATGACCAAGTTTTCCAACTCTTACTTCATAAGATTTGTGCAAGTGTTATGTCCAACTTATGTTCTCTTTTTCCCAAATAGACTCAATATACATGCATGAAGGAGTCTTTGATCGCACCCATGAGTCGTTTCTCCACCAACCACCTACTTGCAAAAACTCGCCCGATTTGCTTCATGAAACAGTTCAAGTTCGCATACTTCAAAATATTTTGAGCCTCAAACTTCTCTATTCTCCCAACTTAGTTTCTACCCACCACTTCATCTATGTCTCTATCGTTGGCTATCTTCTCACCAACATCCATTCCTCATGCCCATAATTTTTCAGATTGTCTCATTGCCAAAAGTGCAACTTAACACAAAGTCTTCCACCCTTCATCTTCCTTCCAACAATATGATTCAACAAATGATTTTGATGAAGGTTGGTGTAGAGACGTCTTGGTGAGGTGCACCCAAGAAGTTCTGCACAAGTCTGTGATCAACTCTACAATACCAAAACTCTACTCAAGTCACCTTCTCTCAGAACCCAACCAAACACATCTCCCATTTTCTTTTTATGTTATCTTTGCACCCTGAAGAGCATCCGCACCAGGACACCATGCCTATACCCATATATTTTCAAGTCACCTGTTGTTAAAAAAATTCCATCTAAAAGTTGCGATCGCATTCACAACCCAACAGACTCAAATTATTCAATAGTGCACAACACGAAGTTGGCATGGTGGAAAACATGCTCAACTCTTATTCTAACCATGCATTCAACTAAACTCTCCTTCTCTGTATGTTATCATCATTCCCTAGAATGTCTTCGCATCAGGACACCATGCACAAGTCTCAGTTGTGCACGACACGAAGTTGTCATGGTGGAAATTGTGCTCACTGACTTCACTGCAACTTGAACTTCATTCTGTCATCTCAAGTCACAACGGTGATCCAACTAATCGAATTCTCAACAAAACGAAATCAAAGATCCCTTTTCTCGGTTGCATGATTTGTGTGCTCTATTCATATATGATACCACTTGTCATGAGGTTGGGTGAACCCTTCGATTGGGTGGAGGAAACACCCAACGTTCCCTAGCTCTCGTGCAACACCAACGTCTTGCATTTGATGGTAAAACCATATCATATTACTTAAACCAGACTACGCCTTACTTAACTTCATTTCATTTATTATTTAATTGTTATGTGTGCGCTTATTATACTTAGAAAAATAACAAGTAAATAACATAATGCATCCACAGTATAGCAAACGAATGTGCAAGTGGGCAGCCAAACCGACCTAACACCCAAAATCTTAATACAAAACAACAGTGTGTCGAGCTCAACTTGCACGACACACAAAGAAAAAGTTACAAGTAGTTTCCGCTCATTAAAATAGCCTGTTGCGAAAGCATCACAACTCTACTTCAACAAGATTCCCTTGGGTGCCCTTCCTTCATTGCCTTAGTTTGAACGAAACTTCATCATGCTTCGTCTTCGTAAATCCTCCTGCATTTCCTTAGATTGGAGTGACCCTTCCTTCATCTCCACAGCTCAATTTATCCACCAAATTCCTTTGAGAAAGACTTTCCTAAAACTACAGTTCTTCCTCCCCAAGGCAACTCAAGTTACCCTCAAGGGTCTACCTGTCTCCTTGGGGGAGGCTCACCCTCCCTCCTAGGTCGTTGCCTCAGACTCCTCAATCTGTGATTATGAAGAAGCGTCTTCAAATCCAACTTGTTTTCCTTTGGTTTGTTTCACCTTTCCAATATATAGAAGAGTGATCCCTTGGTCAAGGGGCACATCTGTTCCATTCAAAACGACTCACTCCAACCAACGCACTCTTTGTTTCCAGACCGACTCAGCAAAGGATGTACACCTCTTCCAAGTGTGTGCTCTAACCCAACCGACTTGTCACCTTTTGGTTATGTGCGCCCAACTTGTTCCCTCATTCATTTGTTCACCCCATCACTTGGTGAAGCATCCGTCCCATGTCTTAGGTGCTCTTCTTTGCTTGGCTGACCTATCTCTTCGGTTGGACGCCCAAGCTTCCATGGGGCGTCCACCTTTCGTTTCACCTTTTTCAAGTAACCGACTATGGATTCTTTCCTTGGCATGACGTGTGCCCAAGGAACCCTAACTCCATCACATATCAAGTCCTTTTCTTGAACCGTGCACTCTCCATCATGGCATGTTCATCTAAGACTATGGTGGAGGGGCACACACACTCAACTCGCATGACTTAAGTGCAGAGGCGTTACAATACCTCCATAGAATTTTCTAGTCAAATCGTTGGGAGAAGGGGGTCTCATACACCAATTTGGTGTATGTTTTGGTCATGACCTTAAAAATAAATTATTATTATTATTAAGACAAATTCGTTATAAATGTTTGTTTCAAAATTTTAGTGTAACGAGTTTTTAACTTACCATTTTTTTATTAAAAAAATTATATTGCTAAATATTTTTAGTGTGACATGTGTGTTGATAGACAAATCTCGTTAATTATACCTTTTAATATGTAACAATAAGTGTTTCTTATTAATTATACCTTTTAATATGCAAAGTTGGCAGGGTTTGCCACTTATAAAATAATTGTCTTTCTTTTTCTTTTCCAATTGTATCATATATTTTTATTTAGTAATTTTTATAAAAGATGCAAAATTTATGTTATAGAAAGTGTAAAGTAAGTTGTATATATTTGTATAGAAAATAATTGAGTAAACAATTTTTATAATTAATTTTTTTTAATCATGGGAATCTGATAACTTGGAAAGGTCAAACTTATTAACTACCACTATAACTATAATTTAATTATGAAACATATCCTCCATCTCATAAAGAATAAACCACATTTTAAAGTATATCTTCAACCTTAAGACTTTGTAACATGAGTAAGGATGCAAATTATCTAGGTGGATATCGGTGGCCTTCCCACCTTTTCCAACTCGCTCAAAACAGTTTTCTGGCTATTTTGGCAATTTACTATTTTTAGTAGTTTTTAACTTCCAGGGCCATTTTGAGGGCCTAAATGAAGGTTTTTCAGGATCTAGATTTTCAATGATAGTTAAAGGCTCTGATTGAGCCCCAAAAATGAATCTCCTCAATGATACCTTTCCAATGGGCTATCGTGCACCTAAAATGAATATCATATGCAAAAGTTACAACTCCGGGAACATGATGTACTAACTTAACCAATACATCAAATAGGAGGAGAGAGAAGACTAGCAAATACGTTTTGGTCTACTATTTTTAATGTATTTAATTCTCAACTTGAGCTGAGTCTAGCCAGTAAGAAATCCTTGTTTGGACGAAGAAACTTGTCAATTTTAATTAGTTAAATATCACAACCAAGACAGTGGTGAGTAGTTGTTGGGAGGCTCCAAACAAGATTGACTTCCTGAGGTGTTGGCTCACAGAGGAACAAGAGTTTCATGTGTTTGTCATGTATTTTTCATCTCCAAGATTGCAAATATTAAGCATAAGTGTCACGAGGATGGGATAACCCTTCAATTGGGTGGCATAAACACCCAATGTTCCCCATCTCTTGTGCGGCACCGACGTCTTTCGTTCAATGGTAAAACCATATCGTCATACTTAACCTAGACTATGCCTTACTTAACTTTGTTTCATTTATTAGTTAATTTTTATGTGTGTGTTTCTTATACTTAGCCAAATAAAAATTAAAGAGCATCATGCATCCACATTATAACCAATGAATGTGCAAGTGGGAAGCCAAATCGACCTAACACCCAAAATATTAATACAAAACAACAGTGTGTCAAGCTCAAATCGTGCCACACACAAAGAAAGAGTTACAAGGAGATTTCAATCATTACAAGAACTTGTTGCAAAAACATCACAAATCTACTTAAACAAGATGCCCTTGGGAATCCTTCCTTCGTTTCCTCGGTCTGAATGAAATTTCATCATTCTTTTTCTTCGTAAAGCTTGTAGTTTTTCCTCAAATTGGAGTGAACCTTTCTTCATCTTCACAGTTCAATTCGTCCACTAACTTCCTTTGAGAAAGAATTTCCCAAACCTACAATTCTTCCTCCCCAAGTAAACTCAAGTTACCCTCAAGGATCTACTTGGCTCCTTGGGGGGATATCTTCCTCCCTCCTTGGTCCTTGCCTCCTAATCCTCAATATGCGATTATGAATACGTTTCTTAAACTCCAACCTATTTTCCTTTGGTTTGTTTCACCTATCCAATATATAGAAGAGTTCACCCTTGGTCAAGGGGTGTGTCTGTTCCATCCAACGCAACTCTTTCCAACCGATGCACTCTTCGTTTTTGGGTCGAATCACCAAATGGCGTGCACCTCTTACAAGTTCACTTTCTAACCCATCCGACTCATTTCCTTTTGGCTATGTGTGCCCAAATTGTGCCCTCATTCTTCCATTCACCCAATCACTTGGTGAAGCATCCAAAACACATCTTGGGCACTCTTCTTTGCTTATTCGACATGTCTCTTCGATTGGGTTCCCAAGGCGTCCACCTTTCATTTTGTATCCATCAAGCAACTGATTGTGGCGTCTTTTCTTGGCATGACATGCTCCCAAGGAACCCCAAATCCATCATATATCAATTCCTTTTTTTGAACCATGTTCTCTCCATCACAACTCATCCATCTAAGTCTACAGTGTAGGGGTGTGCGCACTCGACTCGCACGAATTAAGTGTGGAGGCGTTACACCCTCCCCCATAACAATTTTTTGTCGTCTCGACAATGTCCAAAATCTGCAATCTTTGACTCTGCCCAAACTCATGCCTCCATCATTGCTGCTATTGGAAACCCCAAGTTTCATGCCGAAACGGAAACCCCAAATTCTGAATTAGTGAAATTTCAAGTTTCCAATGGAAACCCCAACTTTCCACTACACCTAAAACCATCCACAACATCATGAAACTATCCTTACTGCCCAAAGTCGAAGTTCGTCCCACTGCCTCTCCCCATATCAGTATGCAATGTAGTTCAAGTTACCTTTATTGTCATAATGATCGCTCTCTGCCCTATTGCGATCGTAACCTCCATTATAACCTCAACCAAACTGAAAAAATGTCTAAGTGTTGAACCCATGCCAAAATGTTGCACCCATACTTGAACCATCTCATCATTTCTTTGCAAACTGCATTCCTCCACATCTTGAACAATCTAGGAAGTTAATCCAACTTCACACTCAATCTGTGAAAGTGTACTTCCCTAAGTTATCCATAGTCATTTTGGTCCATCATTCACTACATGTTCAACCCAAAAACACTACAGAAATATTATACTTCCCCCTTCATTGATGTATTCATCCAACTCCATCATGAAGTTCCTCCACAACAACCAAGCGTTTCACAAACGAATCATTGTCACCAAAGTCGAACCCCTTTGCCATGTCATTGTGCACTAGCTCACCCAAGTACCAGATAAGTCAATTTCCCATTCCAACCATCAAATCACCTGCACAATGGCACACCTTCAAGTCAAATTTATCTCCTACTTTTGTTTGCAACTCAAATCGGCCATACAACAACTCACCAAGGAAAAAATATTCCTTTCCCATCCTTGTTGCGATGTTACCCCAAAACAAAGTCATGCTTCATCAAATATACTGTGAAAGTTGTTTTCCCTTCCTTCATAATTTCACTCAACCTATCTCACATCCAAGATCTTCGAAACTTCAAGGATGTCATCACAACTCTACCACCCGTGCAACCAACTAAATTCACTCTCTTTACCCATCTACCAACTGTGTGACCAACCAAATTCACTCTCTTTACCCATCCCACAAACTGTAGGATTCCAAAGATTGTCTCATCCCTACTGCAACCATGCCCTTCATGGTACCATGGTTCTCATTGACAAGTCTGCCCATGTCAAGTATGATCTTGGCTTCATCGTTCAACCTCTCATCTTCTTCATCGCCTGTATGTGAAATTCTCTAAGTGCATAAGTCTGACACTCCCAATAGTATTTTCCACATTACTCTTGATTCATGCCTCGTTTCTTCCTACATGTGTGATCCTCTGATCTGTATAAGTCCACAACTACTTCCACATGTATCTCAACGTATTGTCCAAATGACTCCAGGTGGAATGAGTCACCCAAAGAATTCCATGACAAAACACATATGAACCAAATCCTCTGTCAACTCCAACCAAGGATCCTTGGATCTCTGATTCATTTTGTCATACACAAGAATATTGAGAATGACCTTCCTATCCCATGTCCCATACCATGAGCAGCAGCGCATCACCCAATCCACCTAGTCTATGTTCCAACCCATCTCAGTTTTATGTCATCAGCCTCCTTGGTAAACTCCTTGCTGCCTTCATTCACCTCTTAATGAGTCACCATGCCTCTACCAAAACACTTCTTCGTTTGGATCTTCGCTGTGACAGTCAAGTCACTTCACGACTAAACCACTATGCCTACGACACTCATGCACCTTGACACTACCATGAACTATGACCAAGTTTTCCAACTCTTACTTCATAAGATTTGTGCAAGTGTTATGTCCAAATTATGTTCTCTTTTTCCCAAACAGACTCAATAGACATGCGTGAAGGAGTCTTTAATCGCACCCACGAGTCGTTGCTCCACCAATCACTTACTTGCACAAACTCGCCCGATTTTCTTTATGAAATAGTTCAAGTTCGCATACTTCAAAATATTTTGAGACTCAAACTTCTCTATTCTCCCAACTTAGTTGCTACCCACCGCTTCATCTGTGTCTCTATCGTTGGATGTCTTCTCACCAACATCCATTCCTCATGCCCATAATTTTTCAAATCATCTCATTGCCAAAAGTGCAACTTCACACGAAGTCTGCCAACCTTCATCTTCCTTCCAACAATATGATTCAACAAATGATTTCGATGAAGGTTGGTGTAGAGAGGTCTTGGTGAGGTGCACCCAAGAAGTTATGCACAAGTCTATGATCAACTCTACGATACCAAAACTCTGCTCAAGTCACCTTCTCTCAGAACCCAACCGAACACATCTCCCATTTTCTTTGTATGTTATCTTTTCACCTTGAAGAGCATTCACACCAGGACACCATGCCTATACCCATATATTTTCAAGTCACCTGTTGTTAACAAAATTCCATCTGAAAGTTGCAATCACATTCACAACCCAACAGACTCAAATTATTCAGTAGTGCACAACACGAAGTTGGCATGGTGGAAAACATTCTCAACTCTTATTCTAACCATGCATTCAACTAAACTCTCCTTCTCTGTATGTTATCATCGTTCCCTAGAATGTCTTTGCATCAGGACACCATGCACAAGTCTCAGTTGTGCACGACAAGAAGTTGTCATGGTGGACATTGTGCTCACTGACTCCACTGCAACCTGAACTTCATTTTGTCATCTCAAGTCACAACGGTGATCCAACTAATCGAATTCTCAACAAAACGAAATCAAATATCCCTTTGCTCGGTTGCATGAGTCATGCGCTCTATTCACCTATGATACCACTTGTTATGAGGTTGGGCGAACCCTTCGATTGGGTGGAGGAAACACCCAATGTTCCCTATCTCTCGTGCAACATTGACATCTTTCATTTAATGGTAAAACCATATCATATTACTTAACCCAAACTACACCTTACTTAACTTCATTTCATTTATTAGTTAATTGTTATGTGTGCGCTTATTATACTAAGAAAAATAACAAGTAAAGAACATAATTCCTCCACAGTATAGAAAACAAATGTGCAAGTGGGCAGCCAAACCGGCCTAACACCCAAAATCTTAATACAAAACAACAATGTGTCGAGCTCAACTTGCACAACACACAAAGAAAAAGTTACAAGTATTTTTTGCTCATTAAAAGAACCTGTTGTGAAAGCATCACAACTCTACTTCAACAAGATGCCCTTGGGTGCCCTTCCTTCATCATGCTTCATCTTCATAAATCCTTTTGCTTTTCCTTAGATTGGAGTGACCCTTTCTTCATCTCGACAGCTCAATTTGTCCACCAAATTCCTTTGAGAAAGACTTTCCTAAAAGTGCAGTTCTTCCTCCCCAAGTAAAATCAAGTTACCCTCAAGGGTCTACCTAGCTCCTTGGGGGAATCTCGCCCTCCCGCATAGGTCATTGCCTCAGACTCCTCAATCTGTGATTATAAAGAGGTATCTTCAAATCCAACTTGTTTTCCTTTGGTTTTTTTCACCTTTCCAATATATAGAAGAGTGCTCCCTTGGTCAAGGGGCACATCTATTCCATTCGACGCGACTCACTCCAACCGATGCACTCTCCATTTCCAGACTGACTCAGCAAAGGATGTGCACCTCTTCCAAGTGCGCGCTCTAACCCAACTGACTCATCACCTTTTGGTTATGTGTGCCCAACTTGTTCCCTCGTTCGTTCATTCACCCCATCACTTGGTGAAGCGTCTGTCCCACGTCTTGGGTGATCTTCTTTTCTTGGCTGACCCGGCTCTTCGGTTGGATGCCCAAGCTTCCATGGGGCATCAACCTTTCATTTCTCCTTTGTCAAGCAACCGATTGTGGAGTCTTTCCTTGGCACGATGCATGCCCAAGGAACCCTAAATCCATCATATATCAAGTCCTTTTCTTGAACCGCACACTCTCCATCATGGCATGTTCGTCTAAGACTGTGGTGGAGGGGCACACACACTCAACTCGCATGACTTAAGTGCAGAGGTGTTACAATACCTCCATAAAATTTTCTAGTCAAATCGTTGGGTGAAGGGGGTCTCATACACCAATTTGGTGTTTGTTTTGGTCATGACCTTAAAAATAAATTATTATTATTATTATTATTATTATTAACACAAATTCGTTATAAATGTTTGTTTCAAAATTTTAGTGTAACTAGTTTTTAACTTACCAGTTTTTTATTAAAAAAATTATATTGCTAAATATTTTTAGTGCGACATGTGTGCTGATAGACAAATCTCATTAATTATACCTTTTAATATGTAACAGTAAGTGTTTCTTATTAATTATACATTTTAATATGCAAAGTTGGTAGGGTTTGCCACTTGTAAAATAATTGTTTTTCTTTTTCTTTTCTAATTGTATCATATATTTTTATTTAGCAATTTTTATAAAAGATGCAAAATATATGTTATAGAAAGTGTAATGTAAGTTGTATATATTTGTATAGAAAATATTTGAGTAAACAATTTTTATAATTAATTTTTTTTAATCATGGGAATCTGATAACTCGGAAAAGTCAAACTTATTAACTACCACTATAACTATAATTTAATTATGAAACATATCCTCCATCTCATAAAGAATAAACCACATTTTAAAGTATATCTTCAACCTTAAGACTTTGTAACACGAGTAAGGATCTAAATTATCCAGGTGGATATCAGTGGCCTCCCACCTTTTCCAACTTGCTCAAAACAGTTTTCTGGCAATTTTGGCAATTTACTATTTTTAGTAGTTTTTAACTTCCGGGGCTATTTTGAGGGCCTAAATGAAGGTTTTTTAGGATCTAGATTTTCAATGATAGTTAAAGGCTCTTATTGAGCCCCCAAAATGAATCTCCTCAATGATACCTTTCCAACGGGCTATCGTGCGCCTAAAACGAAGATTGTATGCAAAGAATTGGGTCTCGAGCTTGTTTCTCTTGAGGAAAAAATCTCTCGCACGCCCAAGCGACCTCTCATGGTAGGAGAAAAGAAATATGAAGGGACAAGAGATCCTTTCAAAAAAATTCTTGATGAATCCCTCATGCAACAGAGGAACGAGATGACGGATAGTTTCGTGCAAATCCTTCGACGACTACGAATAGGCAACGCATCTTCCTCAAGTAGAGGTGTCGCCCCCTTAAAGGTACAAATAAACTTCTATATTCCTATATTTGAAGTTCATATAGATGCAGATGTTGTATACAAGTGGTTCAATCTACTAGAAGGGTATTTTTATGTCCATAACTTTTCGAATAGAGAAAATATTAGTTTTTCACTCCTTAATGTTGTTCCCCATGTCAAAGATTGGTGGGAAACTTTCTGTGAGAAAAAGGAAATAGATGAAACCTAATTATTTACGGTCACGACCACCTAGGGATCCTTCAGGGATGCTATTAAGGAACAATACTACCCTTTCAAAATTTATGATGACTTGTATACCAAATGGACCACATTGTGGCAAGAAAGAGACCAAGCAGTGCTAGAGTTCACAAATATCTTCCATACCTTGCGCACCAAGACGGGTATCAAAGATTGAGAGTGAAACATGGTGCTCTACATAAATACATCCAGACCGAAATGGAATTTCTAGACATCTTGTCCTTGGGCACGACCTACCAATATGTCGTAAAAATAGAGAAGAAGCTCAAAAAAAAGACGTGGCTATTTGGGCCTGGGAACCCCTCACAGCAAAAGCCAGGAAGGGGCGACCCCAACCCACAGAAAAAAGGACAAAGAAAAGATGGAAAGTATCAGGACAACCATTCCAAACCACAAGAAAATAAGGACACCGAAAAGACAAATAAAGATACTGGGAAGTGGTGTGACTTACATAAGAGCCCTTGGCATAACACTGCTAACTGTCGCTCAAAGCAGTGGCTGGTGGCCGAAGTGAAATCCTCTGAATCAGATGTGGGTTCTGAATCTGAGCAAGAACCAGAAAGGGGAAGATATATCATTGACGTGGAACCCAGTGCCACCATTTCCACCACCAAGCTCCATCCTGGAGAACCAGATGAGACAGAAGAAGGAGAGCACCTCTTCCATTCACAGATCTGGGTAAAAGGAACCCCACTACACTTCATCATTGATAGTAGTAGCTAGAAGAATCTCATCTCAGCAGAGGTCATCAAGCTTTTGGCCCTACCAATAATGCCACACCCATAACCCTACACCATTGGATGGCTCTGCCAAGGAAGCGATCTTCGCGTCAGCCAACAGTGTTGACTGTCGTATGACATCAAGCCCTTCAAAGACAAGGTATTGTGTGATGTTGCTCCTCTCAAAGTTTGTAATGTTATTTTTGGCCAACCTTACTTATGGAAACGTCATGTTGTATATGAGTCTAGGCCTCGTAGTGTTATTATTACTTTGAATAGGAAATTGTACAGGATACCCAAGGCAGTCCCTCCTAGTCCTATTTCCTTGATCTTTTCCAAGTAATGCAGGAAGGTCATCTCTCAGAGTGAGAGAAAGATCACAGCCACATCTAGGGCCTTCGCGGTTGATCTCTCCACACAACAGAAGCAAGTGGATAAGGTCCTGGAAGAATATTCAGATATCTTCTCCTCTCCTACTGGGGTACCTCTACACTGCCAGGTCAAGCATCCCTTCGATCTGACCCCAAGCGCACCACTACCCAATGGGATAGTATATTGCCACTCTTTGTTAGAAAACAAGGATATAAAGAGGCAGATCCAAGAACTGCTCCACAAGGGGCACATACGTCTCAGCTCATCACCTTGTGGGAGCCCAATCCTGCTGGTGCAGAAGAAAGATGGGACCTAGTGACTCTGCATTGATTATTGGGCCCTGAATAAAATTATAGTATGAAACTAGTACATGATTCCCTGAATAGATGACCTCCTTGATCATCTCATAGGGGCCAAATACTTCAGTAAGATCGATCTAAATTCTGGCTACCACCAGGTCCCAATAGAACAAAAAACATGTATGAAATATTGCCTTCAAGTCAAAAGAAGGTATTTTTGAATGGTTGGTCATGCCCTTTGGTTTGAAAAATGATCCAACAACTTTTATGAGGATGATGGATGATAGCCTACGACCTTTTACCAATACTTTTGTAGTGGTGTATCTAGATGACATCCTCATCTACAACAATACTTGGGTGGAACACTTGCAGCATATTCAGCAAGTTCTACACACCCTGCGACATCACAAACTATATGTAAACTTGGAAAAATGATCCGTTGGCATGGACATGGTCCATTACTTAGGCTACATCGTTGATCGGCATGGTGTGCATGTGGATCCAACCAAGATCTAGGTCATATGTGACTGGCCATCCCCAACCACACTCACTGAAATTCGAAGCTTCTTGGGCCTCGCCAATTCTATCACAAGTTCATCTTGGGATTGTCTCATATCGCATGGGCCCTCAGCCAAGTAACCAGGGGTGGCAGTAAGGAAAAATTTGTGTGGGGCCTATCCCAACAACAATCCTTTGATGAATTGAAGAATATTTTTTTCTCATCCCCAGTACTTTCATTACCGGACTTGCAACATCCCTTTGAGATTGAGACAGATGCTTCAGACTATGTTGTGGGTGTCGTTCTCACTCAACATGGCCACCCTGTGGCATATCATAGTGAGACACTATTAGATATTGTCCGTAAGTACCCTACTTATGACAAAGAAATGTACTTCATTGTGAAAACATTCCACCAGTGGAGACATTACATTCTTGGGAAGGAGACAATCATCCACATTGATCACAAGCTACTATAGTTCATACAAACCCAAGGAAAATTGCAGAATGACCGCCATCAGAAGTGATACACATACTTACAACAGTTCCACCTCAACATAAAGTATAAAACATGAAGTACCAACTGATTTGTTGATTTCCTCAGTCGACCTCCAATCACGGCACTCACTACAGTGCTAGACTGTTGCGGCCACGAGACCTCTGAATGGCCACACCTCTATGAGATAGACCATGACTTCTCCACCACCTACCAAATGTTGGGCACCAACTTAGTGGTCTCTAATTTCCATATTCAAGACAGGTTGATGTGTCATCTGAGCCATCTCTGTGTTCCATCAAGCAAGCGCGTGAAGATGATTTGGGAAGCTCACTACAGTAGGATGGTAGGACACTTTGGCATCTAAAAGACAGTGGCAGTGTTGTAGAAACATTTCTACTGGCTGAAACTCCGACAGGATGTCGACAAGTATATCAGGTCTTGCACCTCCTATGCTATTTCCAAAATGACCACTAAGAAACAAGGCCTGTACACACCTCTGCCTACTTCTGACAGGCCATGGGAATCCATCTCAATGGGCTACATTTCGAACCTCCTATCCACCAAGAGGGGAAATCACTGTGTTTTTGTGGTTGTTGATCGCTTTTCCAAGATGGTGATTCTAGCCAACTGCAAGAAGAACATCACAACATAAGACATTGCCAAGTGCTTCTTTGAATGAGTATGGGTACATTTTGGGATCCAACAAACCATTATCTCAAACCATGAAATTCATTTCCTCAACACATTCTAGTCGAGCCTCTGGTCACTGTTGGATACCAAGCTCACCAAATCTGCTACCTTCCACCCCTAGACAGATGGCCAAACTGAGGTTGTCAATCGGATGATCGTACATATCCTGCACATGTACAATTCAAAACACCCCCGTACATGGGATGAGAGTCTTCCCTATGTCCAGCATAGCTACAACCGAGCCTTGCATAGCTTAATTTCCCACAACCCCTTTCAGGTGGGGTTGAGATTCCGACCATTGGGCCCCATGGGTGTTGCACTACCCCTGGTGTCCGTCTCGACCAACTCATCCCTTGCTCCACCAGAAGTTGAAAAATCCCCCCAGTTCATTGAGAGGATCTAGCACATCCACCAATAGGTTCAGGATATTCTATAGAAGTCTAATGCCAAGTACAAGCAATGCCATGATCAACATCGGGTGCCACATAAGTTTCAGGTGGGAGACAAAGTTTGGTTTCACTTGCAGAAAGAACTCCTTACAGGGCCCCATCAGAAGCTTCGCCCACTCCGTTATGGGTCATACACCATCACCAAGGTTGTGGGTGACAACACTTTTGAGCTCAACATTCCCCCTTTCCTTGGTCTGCACCTAGTCTTCAACGTGGCTCTCATTCGGCCATATTTCCCACCATTATCGGACACCTCAGAGATAGCAGAGAAGTTGACACCAACATAGCTGAACCATGACTGCATGCAACAAGAATACAGTGATCATATTGTGGACACAAAGATCAAGGTCACCTGACAACAAAGGATCCAACTTTATCGAGTCATCAAAGGAGGGAAACTCTTTAACCAAGGCAAGTGCCTCACCCGGGGCCAAATTCAGTAGAAATGTCCTCATCTGATGGGGGAACTCAACGCAATGGATACCATTGCTTCCTAAGGAAGGAGGATTGATCCAGGTGGATATCGATGGACACCCATCTTTTCCAACTCGCTCAAAACAGTTTTCTAGCAATTTTGGCAATTTACTATTTTTTGCAGTTTTTAACTTCTGGGACCATTTTGAGGGCCTAAATGAATATTTTTCGGGATCAAGATTCTAAATTATATCCAAAGGATTTGATTGATCCAAAAAAATGAATCTCCTTGACGATACCTTTCCAACGGGCTATCGCGAGCCTAAAACAAAGATCGTATACAAAAGTTACGACCCCGGGAAGTTGATGTACTAACTTACCCAAATGGGGCCCACATGACTTTTGGCGCTTCATCTCCTAGCGTTATATTTTTGGATGTCTAGGATTTTTAACATTCTTTCTTATTATAAAAAGGCCTTCAGAGCCTCATTGTAATCATCTTTTTGTGAATGAGCATAGTCGTCACATATCTTCTCAGAGATAAGTCGCCACCATTCCAGCAAGCTTGTTTTCCGCTGCATATTACAGTTTCAACTAATTTACTTATTGAATAGAAAATCAATTTTATTGTATCTCTGTTATTCTGTGTTAAGCATCTTTTAATAATCTGTATTCATTTCGTTCTACTTATAAAATCTGGATCAGTAACATGGCTATTAATGAATGGATGCATATACAACACATATACATATTTACATAAACTAATTGAAATATGTATAAGTTATGTTTAGTCTGACAATGATTTCAACTTACATTTCTTTTATTTTTTTATTAATCTCTTTTATTCATTTTTATTTTTTTTATCTTTTTTGAAGGTGGAAAAATATATTATAATTTAATGGTTAATTAAAACAATTATCAGTGATTGTTATATGCAAATGAGAGTCAATTTATCATCAATATTTAAGGAAAACTATTCCACTTGAAATAACCTATTCATAAGGAGGTAGACTTTAAATCCTACCAAATGTCTTTGGGTCTTGGTTGATTAACTTGTTTTCTTACTTTCAAGGAAGACAATTGTTATCCTCCCCACTGAATTTCAATTCTTGTAAGTGATATATTAAACTCTTAACAAGTATATTGTTGCAATGACTTCCAACGTTGCCCACGAAAATTTAACTTAGAAAAAATAATTAATTAATGAAATTGTAGATTTTGTGACTACTTAGATATAAGGTGATATGTTTGTGCAACAAGGGACCCCCTTCACCCATCTATTTGACTAGTAGAATCTACTGAGGTATACATAGTCTATCCCCTTTAGATTTGAACTTATGATCTCATATGAAGAAACACATATTCTTAAATTACTATAACTATCCACCAACCCAAATATAAATTTTGTAATTTAGATAAACAATTATCATGTTTATTTTATATATAAACGTTTTAATTACGATGAACACATAGAACAAGTAATGCATATTTTATACAATAGTTGGAACTCATTGAGTTTATATGAATTTGAAATAAAAGGAATCTTCAAGTTCTTTGAGTCAGCACGTCGACTTTTTTTTGGGCTTGTTAAAGTATGGAAAGATAAGTTTGACCACTTTAACTATTTATGTTACTATTTTTATACAAATTTAATGCATTGAAGTTTAACACTCACATTTAGATGTTTATTTACGTATTTCTTCCAATTCAATTTATTTTTTTGAAACCTAACATTTATACATTTTTCTTTTCCTTCTTCGTTCAAGAATTACCATTCCTCTCTCATCACATGTGAGAACATCAAGAAGCTTTACTTAGACATCGAAATATTTCACACGTTCCTACCTCTCGATCTATCTCATGTAGCTAACTTCTATGTTTGATTTAAAATAACTCCAAACACGCATACACTTTCCAACCTCTCCATCGATCTCATCTGACTAACTATTGTTTGATTTAAAAGCACTCCCAGTGCACATGTTTCATATCAATGAATGAGAATATCGGCTTAGCCGATGTATACATTTTCCTCCCAACATAGATCCCAAGTGGTGCTTTCAACGCTGGAAATTTTCTTGCATATATAATTAATTTGCCATTTCATTTTGAATATTTATGGTTGCCTAATACTCGTGTTTATAAATCTAAATATTTTGACCATTAACTTATATGTATTTGAGATAATTTTCCTATATTCCATAAAAAAGGGGGATTTTCTATTACTTAGTTTTTAGAGTATAAAAAAATGCCACATGGCTAAAGTCTGCCACATGTTTCGTCAAATTATCGAAAACCGGAATAGGTGGCAGAGTGTGATTTCATTGTTCAAAATAACGATCTGTCATCTGCTTTGCCAAACAGAAACTAGAGTAGGTGGCAGATTTGAGTTCTTGTTGAACTTTGCTATGCAACTGAGAAAGACTATCAACTGAAAAAACAAGACAGAACTGTAAAACTGCATTGTAGAACTATAGAGAGCTGAGATGAGAGTGCACGAGGTGGCCAAAGCATATAAATTACACATTTTCACCTGGGGGCATGTCGTTCGGAGCGTCGCTAAAGGGGTTGTCCCTGGGATGGAGCACGAAAGGCCTTGCACAGGTCGGACAACGATGAGTTGTTGGTGAATTCGAGAAGGCCTCATAGAGCATGTCAATTCGTTGGTGCATGAGGGTATCCTAGTGTATCTGGTCAACCATCTAGTTCTGTAGCTCAAAAACGAGCTCGAGTTGCTTCGGATGGAAGAAAGGTCGTGGAGCCTGGAAGAAATCAGGGAGTGTCAAGAATGGTGGAGGCGCCAAGACTGGGCGGCCCTCCACCTCTGTGCCTAAGACCACCACCGTCACGCCTAAGTCCACCGGTGCCACATCCATAGCCTCCACCACCTTGATTTCCTCTGCCACTGACCCGACTTAGCTGTTTTTGTTCTGAATTGTGGCCACAAAGTCGAAATGGAGGAATTCCTCTTCAATTATATAGGTGAACTCTTCCATGTCGGTTTGGGCACTTGTGCTTGCTGGAATATGGTTGGGGTGCTACCAATTATCCAGCACTGTGAAGAGGAGGGATTTTGGAGGAAACTAGATGGGTTCCTCCATAATCTCCTCCTCAACGTATGCCATTGGCATCGTTCTTGGTTTCTCTCATCATTGAGTCTGATAAATGGACAAAGCGTGCTCCAGTCTCTGCAACCTCCGCTATCTGGAAGCAAGACTATACCATGTTGGGTTGCACCTCGGCTTGCCTCTTTTCCTTGGCATGGTGAGGCCAGGAAGGTTGATAATTCATAGGGCTATTGAAATGAGAGCCAACGGGATGCAGATCTCATTCTCAGAGCGGCTAGGTTGATGGAGTGTAAAGGAGAAATGGAGCCAACCTCGTCTGAGCAGGAGTAAAATGCCAAGGCACGACATGAACATTGTACCAAGCCTCCCACTGCAATTACACCTTGTGGTTGTTGATATTATGGTAGCTTTGGGAGGTATGAAACTCCATTGTGACCTTTGACAAGATTAGAATGTTCCAAAAGAAAGAAAATAAATGAACATAACCCTAGAAGAGATGTCAGCTGAAGAGAGATAATTAATATGAATTGATTAGTACCCAAAATGAGAAGATGGCCTAGGCAAGTCTACCAGGAGATCAAGCCAGACTCTCAAATCTAAATGAGAAGAAGACATCATACAAGGTAGAGCTTGGAGACAAAATCACTTACCCAGTGGAAGGATTTGGACAAGCCTCTGTCAAGTTGAAAATAGGTAACAATGTTCACTTAAGCAATGTTTTATATGTACCTAGTTTAGAAAAGAATCTTGTATCCATATCTTGCCTAGAAGATAAAGGAAAACGAATAGCTTTTGTAGATGGAAAAGTGTTATCTTAGCATAAAGACTCCAGCATAGAGAATGCTAGGGTTATTGGAACCCGTGAAGAAAATCAATACAAACAACTAGAACAAAAAGAAGAAGCCCTAGTACATGATGAAGTCAATCCCAATGAACTTTGGCACAGAAGGTATGCTCATATTGACTATCAAACATTGGCTTTTCTCAAAAATATGGTTGAAGGAATACCAGAATTATAGTCTACACATGAAGGAATTTGCAAAGGATGCGCTCTTGGAAAGAATATCAAGAAACCATTTCCAAGAAGCAACAATAGATCTAAGGAGATTCTAGATCTAATACACTCAAATGTTTGCGGTCTGATGCCAGTCAAATCTCTAGAAGGATCTCTTTACTACGTAATCTTCATAGATGATTAATCAACAAAGACTTGGTTATATTTTCGAAAGACAAAGGACGAAGTATTCAACAAATTTCAAGAATTCAAAGCAGAGATAGAGAATCTCACAAACAAGAAGATGAAGACCTTAAGAACAGATAATGGAGGAGAATACACATCAAAGGAATTTGTTGCATTCTGCAAATCAGCAGGGATTAGGACGGAGCTGATTGTTCCTCATAATCCTCAAAAAAATGGTGTAGCAGAAAGAAAGAACAGATCTATTGAAGAAACCATAAAATCACTACTAAACGATCAAGGTTTATCCATGTTCTTATGGGGAGAAGCAACCATGACAACAATATATGTTCAGAATAGAAGTCCTCACCGCATATTGAAGGACATGACTCCAGAAGAAGCCTTCTCAGGTAAGAAACCTAATGTGGAAAACCTAAGAATATTTGGATGTCCTGTTTACTCTCACAATCCCAAGGACAAAAGGAATAAATTAGAACCCTCATGAAAGAAGGGCATATTCATGGGATATAGCGAACCATCCAAAGCTTATAGAATCTATATTCCTGAACAACATAAGATTGAAGTCAACAAAGACGTGACCTTCAATGAAAAGATGGCTTTCAAGAAATCCATAGAAGAAACTATAGAAGAAGAAGAGTATGAAGAACCTATTGAAGAAGGCACAGAAAACCAGAATGACGAAAAGGAACAACCGATGCAACCTTGTGAGACCATTGATTCAGACACCATACCTAATACCAAGAAATGACCAGCTTGGCTTGAAGCTACCTTACAAGGAGCAAAAAGACTCAAGGTCCCAAATGGGACATTCAGAAAAATTAAGAAGCCTAAAATATTATCAAGCTATGCAGCATGTATGACAAAGATTCTAGGTGAAGAACCTACCATGTTTGAAGAAGCAGTTCAAAAGAAACAATGGAAAGAAGCTATGATGGAAGAACACCAATCCATCATGAAAAATGATGTATGGGAAATTGTGCCTAGACCTAAGGAAACATCAGTGGTAACTTCAAAATGGGTATATAAGATCAAACATGCAGCAAATGGAAGCGTGGATAAATATAAAGCATAGTTTGTAGCTAGAGGGTTCTCCCAGAAGGAGGGAGAAGACTATGAAGAAACATTTGCTCCAGTGGCTAGATATACTTCCATTAGAGCTATCATATCTCTTGTCACCTCCATGGGATGGAGTTTACATCAGATGGATGTAAAGACATCTTTCCTTAATGGATAAATCGAAGAAGAAGTATATATTGAACAACCTCAAGGGTTTGAAGTACATTCCAGAGACACTCACGTTTTCATATTAAAGAAATATTTATATGGACTCAAGCAAGCTCCAAGACCTTGGTATGCCAGAATAGACAGCTATCTAACGAGACTTGGTTTCTCCAAAATTCATGCAGATCCAAACCTTTACTACAAAGTCGTGAACAATGCACTTGTGATTCTACTACTATATGTTGACGACCTATTCCTAACAGGTGAAGAATCTATTATCATTCAATGAAAAAAGGAACTAGCCTCTGAATTTGATATGAAAGATCTAGGTCTCATGCATTATTACTTGGGACTAGAAGTATGGCAGAAGCATGGTGATGTATTCCTTCGACAAGGAAAGTACACAATAAAGATTCTTCAGAAGTTTGGAATGATGGATTGCAAATCCATGGACACTCCTATGACTTCAGTCATAAGAAAAGTAAAAGATCCAGATTTTGATCCAGTAGATCCATCACTATATCGACAATTGATTGGGTCATTGATGTCTTTGGTAAATACTCGACTAGACATTTGCTTTGTCGTGAATACACTAAGCCAGTTCCAGGTGGAACCTAGACATGAACATTGGATAGCTGCAAAGTGTAAATTCTAACCTTGTACAATATCTACTGCAAATTGATATTCAGAAAAGAATAGAAAAGATACAATGGCAAATACAAACATTACACAGAGAATTTTCACTTGGAAACCCAAACCGGGAAAACCAACATATATTATATTCATACATTATGTTACATTGTTTACAATACAATATACATATAGGAGCCAGCGGCATCCAAAACCCTAACCCAATGACCTGGATTAGTCCAAAACCCTAATTCCTTAACCAAAAATAGAAAACCATCGGCAAAAAAACCATGTGTCGAAAAACCACCTAAATAAAATGTGGTCCTAGAAATATATCGTCCCGGTAATATGTCGTCCCATAAATATATCGTCCTAGTGCGAAAAAAAAAAAATCGAGGAAGCTGCCCCCAAACCCCCCC
>SNQJ01S0143731.1:0-24406 GCA_010110895.2 Picea sitchensis
AAGATATATAAACACTAACCCTAAACTTATGTTAGTGTTTATATATCTTATTAGTCCCTGCTAAAGCAGGGAATATAGCAATCAATTACTATCATTTCACCGATTAGGGTTGAGTTTCAAGAGCAATTCCATAGTAGTCATTAGGATTCGAAAGAGAAGGGGATTCTTAGCTTTGATTCATGATTTTGGTTTCCATGCTTTCATTATTTTGTTATGAAGATTGATTTGATTATTGAATGTAAGATTGCTTCATTGGTGAGAGCTCTCATATGTTGTTGTGCCATTCAAACTCTTCACATGTTGTATTTTCTCTTCCTTCATGTAGTTCTCCACTTATAGATTAATTTTATTTACGCAATTTACCATTCCTAGATTAATTTCAATTCCAAGTCGTGTGTTAGATTAATGATTCTATTTCAGTCATGTGTTAGATTAATGATTCTATTTCATTCGTAGATTAAATATTAGATTAGATTAGTGTCACTTCAATATTGCATATACTTTGCGTGTGCTTCGTAAGTTTACGAACCTTGGATTGATAAATTAAATAGTTGGGAAAGTACTACAACTCAATTAATACAACATTACTTCGGCCCAATATAACGACTGTCATTCCCTTGTCACGATTGTTGTTCCTTTTGCAGGTAGTGTTGTTCATTTGAACGGAACAATTGTCATTCCTTTTGTTACGATTGTTGTCCCTTTGTAGGGGTTGCATCTCTAGAGGACGGGTATTGAAAATGGAAGGTAAGAACCTACATAGGTGACAAGTAAAACGCTTGTGCCAGTGCCTACCTTTGTATGATGCATAGAGGTTATATTTTAGGACATCTTTAGAGCCCAACAACATGCATGACTTGCAGCGCCTGGTGACATGGGTTGTTGAGAACTCATGGACCACACTTCTAAGACCATGGGAATACCATGGAAATGGTTAAAAAGGTGGTCACCCTTACAAATCCCGCAAGGCAATTGGGGCTTATGACCTATGTTGGTAGGATTTTTAGCATTATCAACACTCTTGATAGTGGTTGATTGATTTCCCCCTTTCTTATTTTGCTTATTCTTGTTCTTCCTTTTCTTCTTCTTCTTAGCCTCCTGGTTACTAGCATCAAGGCTTTCACCAGGTGAGGAAAAATAAAGGGAAGAAGACACGACATGTGAAGAAGGAAAAGGGTCAACAAGATGTTGATGTTTTTGAGGTGGAAAGTTTTCTTAGGTAGCAACAGAGGAATTTGAGACCACTGGAGTGGAAAATAACCGTACTGGTAACCCCACAGTGAAACTAAGAAGAGTCAATGTAGTGATGTAGGGAGGACTAAGATTTCCAAAACAAGGGAAAGCATAAGGTTCCTCGTGAAAATGGGTCCCTTGGTTGGTAACCTCAGGAAATGTTGCCATGGATGCAGATTCAACCTAGGGTCTACTAAACATCAAAGAGCACACACTAACAAAGTCCCTACAATATAATAGCAAGCAAACAATTCCATTATGATAGGGATAAAGGAAGTAAGGATCTTCTAGAGACAGGAGATGAGATCATCAATGACGAAACAAGTAACAATTACAATAACATTCACAAACAATCCCCTAAGGTGAAAGTAAGATCCAGCAGGAAAATACGCTCTTGGTTTGATGAAGTGGAGATTGAACCTCTATCGTAGTTACCACATACAAGAATAGAAAATATATATGGTAATACTGGACATAAATCCACGGCCCCAAAACTAATAAGAAGTGGTGTCACCCCAAGGAATTTCCACTCTTCAAAGAACCAAACTTGCAATAGTCCCACTAGGAAAACATAGGAGGGGAAATCTCAACTGATTACTTTTCTTGACCTCATGTTTGACTCCTGTGTGAGAGAATATTTCCATACTAATGCTAATTATTACTACTAGATTTTACACTCTCTCTAGTATCCTACAGTCTCGTTCCTGTGGCCTTGAAGAGTTAATTTTCCATCCTACTATCAAGGCCCTAAAATCCTAGACTTGTTGTTTTTCTATCAAAGAAAAATGTCTAATTGATTTTAGATTATGTGCCTCATTCCTTTTAATGGATTTTTGTAAATCAATAGGGTAAGCGGAAGTGGACTAGATGGTGTTATGACTTGACTCCAAAACCACGTAGAAATAATGAAATGAAAAGATTTTGTTTTGATGAATTATATCCGAGGAAAGGAGACGAGCTTGTTTTCTGATTAATTCAAATAAATGCCCAATACCATGCAACTTGGATTTTCCAAAAATGAAAAACTATCAAAATAATATCCTTGAGATCCCCCCAAAAATGCAAGACAATCTCTTTAAAATGTTTACCAACAAAAAACTCCACCTATGAAAGCATAATGCAATTTTTTTTGTTTTCTTCTTTTCAAATTTCATGAAAACTCAAAATAGATTCTTGTTTTGATTTCACTTTCAAACAAAATGAAAGAAATCAATGACAATCACAAAGGATCCCAAAGCTAATGAAGATGAAGAAAACAAGCATTCAACTAGGCTAAAAGAATCCAAACACAAGGACACCTTCAACACTTGTTCAAACAAGAATCCAAAATGCATAGTAAAGGAACACTACTTTATGAAACCTCAAAATTCAAGTAGCAAAGATAAAAGTGCAAAGTTGCAACAAGTCCAAAAAATCTCAGGAGTACACTCAAGAGATCATAAGTTTTCCAAGGAGTAGAAGAACAAGAAACTTAAAAACACGACTTAATGCAACATATGCAATCCCAAATCAATGAAAAGGACTCCAAAAGAAAACAAGTAAAACACTTAGAAAGTATTGGAATCAATGTAACAGAAGTTAGAATACCTACAATCGATGAGGATCAAACTACTGATCACATAGACTTGGTGAAAGGATCAAGTTAGCCTAGGGCAATGTACATTTCACAATTTGAAGGAATTGCAAACTTAAAAGAGGTAAGAAAAAAAATGATAATCACTAAACTTCAGTCAATCAAAGCCACAATCATGCATGGGGGATTCTTATGTAAAGGTCCAAGATAAAGCATTGATAGAAAGGAGGTAAAATAAGCTCCAAATTTACCGAGAAAAAGTATCATCGCCTATGTAACACTATAGACAGGGTGATGAACAAGGGATTATTTCTCCCCAAGACACTGTGGGGGGGAAATTATCAAGGTATTATCACTGTATATGCCCTTATGGGGGAGGGATGAAGTCCTGCAATTGATGAAAAAGACACAATTTTTCCTAGATTTGATAAAGTATCAAGTGTTTGACTTAGTAAACTTCCCAATGATGATGAGGGAAGGGGAGAAATCAAAGAAAATATATCCAACTTAGCAAGATCAAATAACAATAAAAACTTAAAAGGGATAGAAAACACTAAGGAAAGATCAAGATGATCGTTCCTTGGTGGAGTAACCAATTTCTGCTGTGGAAAACATTTCCCTGCAGATAGGTGAAACCCCCTTCTGATCCAAGACAGAGAGAAAAAAATGGTTTACTACTTCCCCTCTATACCCACTATATATGTCAATAATAAAAATGAGAAGATAAGGATTTATGACTCATCTCTTTTACGTTGGTTTTCCTCACTGCTCCAACCCTTGATTTTGATGTCCAAGCTCTTGGTGCAAGAGAAGTCCTATAAAGAACACATCAATATCTTTTTCTTCTACACTATATTTTTAAGCAAAACATATCTATCTATGATGAATTAGACAACAATAGACATGCATATAGTGAACAACACAAGCATGAGGGGAATAGGCCAAGTTATATATTAATGGAAAGCAATCAATAATGAATCACTTACAATCTCAATCTCGATATCAAAATAGATCCTCCGAGCTCTCCTTTCCTTAATGTCACAAAGTCATAAGTATGATTCTATAGGTTCTCCCCTCCTTTCACTCAAGTATGGCCTCCATTATATAGGCGTTTAGGAATCACAACCATGGGATTATTTTGAGGAAAGGATGTGATCAAATTAGGATTTGGCTAAACTAACAAGATTGACCTTTCCTTGAATAGAGGGTAGCTCGAACCAATCCCTTAACCAACTGAAATCTCCCAGAAACAACCTCACAAAAACAAGGCATGATGGTTGCAACTACTTCATAACCCCCCCATAACTATGCACAAGGTGAGACTCTGCTCCCCTATAACTGAGCAAGGAGAGATGATCTAGGTTTATCCCTCATTGTATATGGATAGGTGGGTAATGAAGCTCAAACAAGGCCAAAAACTCAAGGAAAAAGGTAGTATTTTGACCTCCAAATGGTAGATTTCCTCTTCAACATGTATAGGGATTATGACATACACTTTCTCATGGTGACGAAGTTGTGACACTTAGTAAATTGCGACACTTAGGTGTGTAACAGATGTGACACTTACGACACTTAAGTAAAAAATTTGGTAGTTCGAAACTTTGGTGTGTAACATGAGAAGCATCCAATAGGCCATGCTCTAGTAATAAGGAAAAGCATTTTCAGTAGCCATGACAAGGATTTGATCCTCCATGGGCTTCCCCCTATATTAATGCAGGCTAGAAATAATGTGTGGAAAGTAGATGAGGCCAGGTGCAAGTCCTGGGTGAATTTTGATACATAGAAGACCCTACAAAGCAGTTTCTTGGCCAAATCCTCTAAGCTTGATAATGCATACTCTGTATTAGTGCAAACAACTTTTCACTAAATATACAAGACTTTAGTCTAACACTAATGTCCTAGAAAATCCTACCATCTATTTTTATCTACAACATATGGAATGATTTTAATATAGAGATAAAGTTTTGGACTTGATATGTTTATACCTCTCTTATATGTACACACCCACAAAGTTTTGTGTGATAGATAGTTGTCTGAAATTTAGACCAGGGGGGGAAATATCAATGTTTTGGGTGATTAAGATAATAAACAAATTCATATGGGAACCTTACCTTGTATAATTAAAACTAAACTAATTGTCACACTAGAGGAAGATAGAAAAATAATTGAGGAACCACTGGTAATTTCGATTGGATGAGATAACATCCCTAACATTCTTATGCTAGTGTGCAATCACATGTGGCATAGAACAATTGTTCTATTTTGCAAGTATTAAAAAAATGGGAAGATAAAGGTAGATGGAAGGGGGATTGTCATTCATGGAGTCCTAAAACATTAGTGTGGAAGAGAAACTCCCTAGCACAAGAGATACATGTCGAGTGGAGTATAGTGAGGAACTATACAAGAGTGGTTTTACCTCTATGAAGAAATTGCTAGTCAAAAGAAGCATAAGGCGCTCACAACACACAAATGACTCTTTATTAAGCACATGGACAAAAATTGATATGGATTGGCTAGAGTAATGAAAAGATCTATCTTGAAAAAGAAGCACCTTTATATCCTTTATATTCCCCACTTTAGATTATCGGTAGTTTGGAAGAAGGGAGAGAATAAATTTGCCCAAAATATTCTGGAAATTGATATGGATAAAAATCTAGAAAATAGGATATTAAGGATATTAAGCATCCTAACCTCATCCAAATTCTCATTAATAATTCCTTGATTCTTGATGAGATATTTCATCCCCTATCAAGGCTAGGGACAATTAAACTTAGGGAAGGGATCATATATTTACATAGCATTATGATGAACTAGATTAATGATAGACTTCATGTTAACATTAATCCATAACATTAAATGTTTGTGAGATTAGCATATGTTTATGTTTATCGCATATATGCATTATCATATACATCCTTTGTTCCATGTATTCCGTGTACAACACCATGCAAAATTTGTGTCCAGCCATTGAGGAAGAGTCCCATGCAGCAATAGTTCCAACCCCATTCCATCTACACATCAACCAGTCTTGAAGTTATGAGCTCTCTTTGTGTACGCAGGTGGCTACGAGATCTCCATTCTTATGCAACCAACATGGAGACAAGCAAGAAGGATGTCTGTCATGGATCTGTCACCATAAAAATATGAGAAATTAGAATTAGAATTTGGAACATATAAAAATATGAGAAATTAGAATTAGAATTTTGTTGGCACCAATGATATAATTTCTATTGTTTATAAGCTGCCTACATAGGGTCTCTAAATATTCATTACTCGTCATTACCATTCTCACTAAATGACACTTGTCACTTATCGCTTTTTACATATCTTCCTTTCGATTTTTGTTTTCATGACTGTAAGAATGAAAACTCGCAGTTGGAATTGACACTTTGTTTCGATTTTTGGAAAACTCTTCATATAGTCTATTATCGAATTGTCATATTTTTGATGTGAACATGATTTTTATACTTGTTTATAACTCCTTGGTTCTAAACATGCCTTGGTTACATAAGTGAAAGGCCTCCATGCATTAATTTTCGATTGATATTAATGGAGTTCTCATTCATAAAACTTTTAACTATTCAATTTTCATTTGATACACTTACCTTTGTAATCAAGCTATGGATATGCGTACTATGGTTTTCAAGTGTTATGATCCTTATACGTACCCATATGCCAAGGTTTCATATGAAGTACAACGTGACATTACTGCTCGGTATGGCCTCGGGCTTCACGATTTCATTCCCACGCATGGTGATTAACGCCTCTGCCTACCGTTTTGAACTGTCATAGCATTATTTTGTTCGGGCCTATGGCTCTGTGTTTTTTTATCAAACCCTACCTCTGATTTCTGTGTTGATTCCCTTCTGTTCGCCATGGCTCCAGTAGTAAGGATTGAGCCCAATGGAATCCAGACCTTGCTATCGTATGATAATTCCAGGGACGATTTAGAAAGGAATGGTTGGCATGTATTCATTGAAAAGTTTAAGGGTTTCAATTTGAGAGTTGCCCAAGAGTTTGCCTTGACCTTCGAAGATTGCAGAGAAAATATAGGTGACATGCAGCTAGAGGTGACTGAAGAATTTTTAAGCCAAGCTTCCAGTTTACCAGTTGTCGGGCAAAAGTGGTTCAAGAACACAAAAGTTGAAGAGGTCCCCTAGACTTTGTTGTTCACCTCACCAAAAATTACTAGTTGCGACCGAGGTATGCCTGTCTCATCTTTAAAACCTAGGTGGCATGATCTTCTTGCTATTGTGAAACAATTCATTATGTGTGAAGGAAGATTTGGGTTAGTTTTCCTGTATCACCTGCGATTGTTTATGAGTTTCATTGACATCCCGTTGAACATGCCCTACTTCCTACTTAGAAGTCTGTACAAGATGGGAAAGCAGTTTAGGAGGCAGAAGTTTGATTCTAGTTTATTCCATCATGGTTTAATTAAAATTATTCTTGTGCATCAGTTGCAATTACACAACGATTGTTGGGATGCTTTTGTTTTAAGAAATGGCTTTGGCAGTAGTGAGTTGGGACAGGTTGATAAGCCTGTTATCACAGAAACCCTTGTGAAACCTACCACCTCTCCTCCACCGTTCCTGCCCTGTGATCCTGCCCCTAATATTGAACCCTCGACCTACCCTGATGCTACTCAACTGGACAATCAACCGGATTCGCACCCAAAGAGTTGCACTAAAATTGTTAAAAAACCCACAGGGAAGAAACTAAAGGGCAATGTCGATGTTAATTACAAGAATAAAAGGGCCAGTCATTTGATTTCACGATGTGCTCGAAACAAATCCAAACCCTATGCAGACACAAAAAACACAATTGAGGTAAGTGAAGACTTGGATTCGAAAATTGAAAGGTTCTTGGCCGAAGAGTATCCATTGTCATATGGAATTTGCTCTGACAGAGCCTACGATTATGTTAGCAACCTACCTCCATGTCTAAAGGATAATCCTGATTTTCCTAGCATCCAACTCCGTGACAAACCTACCTTTCGTGTGGACGATTCTCCAACCGTTAATGCTATCAGTGCCAATGCACAATCCCTACAGCCACAGTGTAATGAGTGTCGATCCCGGATCGACAGGTATTATATGGATGTGATTTTGCTACAGTCCCAACTTAAATCTTTGAAAGACCAAGTGGATTCGTTGACAAACGAGAACAATAGACTCCAATCCGTAACTCAAGAAAAAGACAAACGCCTAAAAACTACAAGATCTGTCATTTTTAAGAATGTAAAGGCAGCGATAGCAACAGTAAACTCCAAGATTGCTTGCTATGTTTTAATCCCATGATTTCAAGTATGATCTTTTTCAAAGTTTAGCATGATTTTGTCACTCTCAATTTAGGATACACGATTTTTTTGAATAGATTACTTTTTAGTTTGTTTTGTTTGTTGAATAAAATATGATTGTAGTTGTAATTATAACTAGCTACAGAATCGTAAGATTATGTAGCCAGTTAAAAAAAATTCGAATCGCTTGATTTTATAATTGAACACATATCTAAAATTTCCCCATTTTCATTTGTTAATAGGAACCCATGATTCCAAGGAGATATGAAGCATTGTTGACAACTTCTAGCCATATCAAATTTATGTTTTTTAGTAAATAGATTAGGCTGTTAGTATTTTGATATCAAGTAAAATCAGGGAGGTTGCATCCCCCATATTTTTGGAACAGATTTGATATTATCAATAGGAAACATTTTGTTCCTGGAACCTATATAAGCATGTTATGTTGAAAACATGAAATCATCTCTGCCTGGAGCAAAAACAATTTATTTCTCATTTACAGACTTGAATGGAATATGATATTTGTCACAGCTTTAGCTTCTCGGTATTGTGGTTTTATTCGAGTCATGATTATTTCGATTTGTAATTAGATTATGATTGCTTTCGCTGTCATGGTTTATTACAAATTGGTATGATACAAATTTATATATTATCCATATTTTATGTTCCAGATTTAACACACAGCAATCATTTTGTTCCAACTTGAATTAAGAGATTTATCTTTATCTTTTATTGAATGATTATACACAAGTTCTCACAACAGGATTTATCTTAATGTGGCTGCTTGTGAAATTATGAAATTGTTGTGATCGTATCTCTTATATGTTCTATCATTCGAATTCCATCATTATTGCTTCACGTTTATGAGAAGAAATTGTAGGATCTGTTGCGGGTTTACCTCATCAGACAGGAAGATTGAATTGCTACACACTGAACAAATATTGGATGTGATAATAGGTCAGTTTGTTAGTTTGATCTCATTAGTTTAATGAATACATAAATTTCCTGCAGTTAAAACATCTTCTACTATCTGTTATTTCTGTTTTCAATTAGACAGTTTGATATTTCATTTCTAGAATATGGACAGATTAAATAATAGTTTCACTGTTGTTTAAAAAATCAATTTATATTCGATTTTCGCGGATTTAGATTAAAATTCGTATTGTGTACATATTATATATATATTAGAAATAGAATCGTTTGTATATATTGTACATATAATAAGTAGATTTATTTTATAAATATTAGTCAGTTAAGCTGTAAATATATATTAGATCTATATATAGTTTTCAACGATTGTTTTTTCACCAAGTAATTGCATTTTCTTTAGTTTTGTTTTTTTCGCTTTCTTTAGGACTTAGATCGGCCAACGGAGCCGCTAAACCCATTGGAGTGGATTAATCCAAACGGCTTGGGTTAATTAGACAACCCCGGACTAGATTCACTCCTCCAGTTGAAGAGCGGTCAATTTCGCCCATCAACAAATGGTGCTAGAAGGAGGGCCTGAAAACTATTAATGGCACAAGGAGGCCGTAAGACTCCTCCACCACTTTCCCACTCACCTATAGTAACTAGAAGTCATTCAGAAGACAACATTGTCCCTCAAACAACAACCACATCAAACAACGATCTACAGATCACAATTGAACCAGTAACTCCAAATCCTATGGGTGGTGACATACACGAGATTGTTTGGCAATCTCTCATAAGAACGCGCAGTGCCTTAGCCCGTATAAGACAACCAAACCGACCTTTAAATCAACCATTAGACTTCTCTGATATCAGAGAACAACTTGGAGGTACTGACCTTACCTTAAACCCTACAGATCCAATCCTCACTCCTGCAGCAGGAGGATTTGTTATACCACCATCACCACCTCCTTCATCCCCTTCTTCTTCTGGAGAAAAATATTCTGATGAAGGCAGTTCCTCATCCCAGCCTTCGACACCACCCACACCTATGGAAAACCCAAACAATCCTGCCAGACCCTGGATCGACCAAGATGCAGTTGCCATACCTGGGCCTCAGCATCCTTTACCCAAACACTTGGAGAAATGGCTCCCTAAATTTGACCGGGACTCCAAACATATCGCTGAAGATCACATCAAAAAGTTTATGTTAGCCATTAGGCTCCATAGTGTTGAGCATGAAGACGTAGTCTGTAGATTGTTTCCCTACACCTTTGAAGGCAATGCCTCTACTTGGTACTTTGCCTAACAACCCCACACCATTGTGTCATGGGAGAAATTTGAATCCTTTTTCCTTGAGAAGTTCTGAGACGACAAGTCTCCTGAAGTTCTAGTCATGGAGCTTTCTAGTTTAAGAATGAACCCCAAAGAAAAGATAAAAGACTTTAATCAAAGGTTCTTGACACTAAAGAACCGAATCCCTACAGATTCGATGCCTGCCGAGAATCTTATTATCGCATATTATACGAAAGCCTTACATCAAAACATAGCCATTTGGGTAAAGAGATCCAAGAAATCCATGTTGTTAGAAGCCTTCAAAGAGGCTAGTCAGATTGAGAAAGACATTCTCAGTTTAAAAGACACTACTAGCAATGAGATAGAGACTAGTTCATCTTCCAAAAAGAAAATCAAAATCCTCCCTAGACCTTCCCAAAACAAAACCCAACTTGAAAGTTCAGATTTAGAAAACTTACAAAAAGTTGTTCAAAAATTGTCCAACCAAGTTATAGATTTGAAAAGGACGGCTGAAGAAGCTTCTTCGAGCAAAGGGCCTTACAAACCCCCTTTTAGGAAGCCTTTTCCCACCAACTGACCTAATTCAAATACTGAAGGCCTAAATCTAGAAAGCCTGCAATATGCTATTCAAACGATTCTAGAAGCACATGATAACTTGATTCCTCCTGAGATTCCTGAAGAAGTGGCTGAACAAGAGACAGTAGAAGAAGATGAATCCTCTCCAAACATTTTTGGACATTTTTCGGATAGCATTTTTCAAGCTAATTTCGAAACAGTGCACCCTTACAATACTAGGAGCAAGATAACAAATAAGCCTTTTTCTGAAATCACTACGACTTTGCCTCCAAAACAGTCTAAATCAACTGAGACTAAATAGAATTCAGTAAACCCAAGCTTAGATTATGATTTGGTTGAGGATCTACAAAATCTTAGGGCTAACATTTCTGTTTATGAATTATTAAAATTCCCTTTTCTTCTGCAAAAAATGCTACAAAATATTGCAGAGAACAACAAAAATAGCAATCTGAGCAGTAACAAAGGTGTTCAAAACAACCCCAAAATTCCTCAGAAGGCCTCCGCCAAAACTACATCCGAGCCTCATGATAAAATAAACCTTCCTGTAAATAATGTAACAAATGTAGATAAACCAGTTCTAGAGGCTGCGAGTAAAAAGCAACAAGCTTCCACTGTTAATACTCGCAGAAATGTCCCTCCATTTTTGTTAACTTTTGAAATTTTCAATAGGAACGTACATAACTGTATGGTAGATTCAGGTGCGTCATCTAACGTAATGCCCTGGTCTGTTTGTCAAAAGATTAATGCCAAAGTTCAACCATCCATCTTGAAAATTATCCAGCTTGATCGAACTAGTGTTAAAGTGATAGGCGAATTAAGAAATGTGCTTATAAGATTGTCATCTAATCCTAAAGTTCATCAAGTGATTGATATTATTGTTGTAGATATCCCAAAAGTTTATTGTTTGTTTTTAAGTAGAGACTGGTCAGAACAATTACATGGCTATTTTCCGACGGATTGGTCTCACCTGTGGCTGCTCGAGAATGGAAAGCCCAACATAATCAAGGTAAATAGTGAACGTTATTTGAAGTTCATGGTGACTGATTTAAATTATCCCAATGAACCATTCACTCCTTCTACCGATTCACCCGAAATATAGGGGATGGATACTTTTTTCGGTAATTTCATGGCGGAAACTTCCACTATCACTAACCCGGAACAACAGTCTAAAATTTTGACATATACGCAGCCAACAACTTCTTCTCAATGGACACATGCAACCGACGAAAATCAAATATGGTCTCTGTACTTCGATGGGTCAAAATCCAAGGAAGGAGCTGGTGCTGGTTGCGTGCTCATCGATCCAGCAGGTAACAAGACTCTAATTGCTTGCAGGTTGGAATTCAAATGTACAAACAACACAGCCAAATATGAGACACTCCTGCAAGGCCTCAGAAAAGCATTAGATCTGAACATTCAAAATTTGACTGTCTTTGGTGATTCGGAAATCGTGGTTAGACAGGTAAAAAATTCTATCCACTGTTTATCTCTGCACCTTAAAAGCTATCAAACTGAGGTATGGAATTTGATGAACAAGTTTTTTGCATTTAACATAAATTCTATTCCTAGATTGAATAATTCGAAAACTGATTTGTTAGCTAACGTCGCTTCAAAACTTTTTCCTGTAGAAGGCTTATCTCTGAATGCATTCTCCGTCAAACTGTTGTTCAGAACGTCTGTCCTAGACAACATCATGAATTGGAGAGTCTTCGATGACGATCAAAAAATTATAAGTTTTTTGCATATGGAAGAAACCTTCCAGGGCGCGGTGATTGATGAAGGTACCCATGACGAAAATCTTCGTGATTTTACGGTAATACCAGATCCGAGATCTCCAGAATCTTCATAAGACATGGTAAACTCTATCCCAAAATCTGTAGTTAGATTAGAAAATTTTTATGATCTTCACGATAAGTTCAGAAAATCAGTGAACTGTAAAACGAATAGTTCCTCTTTGACACATGAAAAGGTAAATCTGGGAACTAAAGACAACCCACAGTGCATTAATTTAGGGGTGGGGTGTTCTGAGCAAGAAAAAGTAGCGTTTATTAAGTTGTTTAAGGAATTCAAAGATGTTTTTTCTTGGACGTACAACGACTTGAAAACCTTTGATCCTAACATCATACAACACGTTATTCCCATGAAACCCCAAACCCAACCTTTTCAACAAAAGTTAAGGAAAATGCACCCAAAATTCGAACCAACGGTCAAGAAGGAATTAAACAAACTCCTAAATGCTAAGATAATCTTCCCAGTTAGGCACACACAATGGGTCTCTAATCTTGTCCTTGTCAGAAAGAAGAGTGGTGAAATCTGACTATGTGTCGATTTCTGAAATCTTAACCGAGCGTCTGATAAAGACAACTACCTTGTCCCTCCCATGGAACGGATCCTTCAATAGGTATCTGGTTCTGAAAGATTATCCTTGTTGGATGGTTTTTCAGGGTATAACCAAGTCCTGATGTCCCCTCCAGACCAACTCAAAACCACCTTCCGCACTCCATGGGGCACCTACGCTTATAGAAAGATGCTCTTTGGACTCATAAACGTCGGTGCCACTTTCCAGAGAGAAATGGACATCGCTTTCCGAGGCTTAATCAATCAATCTATCATAGTTTACCTAGATGATGTCACTGTCTTCTCGAAAAATAAAGAATATCATCTAGCTCATTTAAGATCTATTCTACAACAATGTCATAAGTACGACATTTCTTTGAATCCTAAAAAATCTATCTTCGCAGTAGAACAAGGTAAACTCCTCGGAATCGTTGTATCGAGCGAAGGGATGATTATTGATCCTGAAAGGACTCAAGTCATTTTAAAACTACCCCCTCCCTCATCAAAAAAGTCCATGCAATCTTTCTTAGGTCAGATAAACTTTGTTAGGAGATTCATCCCTAGCTTTTCAGAAATGGTGAGACCGTTACAAAACCTAATAAAAAAGGATGTACAGTACCATTGGGGACCTTTAGAAATCCAGGCTTTTGTTTCAATAAAAAAGGCCATAATAGATGCTCCTTCTCTAATGAGCCCCGACTTTTCCCAAGACTTCACCCTCTATACGTTTGCCTCTGACCGTTCATACACTGCTGTCCTAACTCAAAAGGACGCTAAAAACAACAAAGTCTCAATCGCCTTTGTGAGCTCAGCCTTCAAGGGGGCGGAACTTAATTACCCAGCAGTAGATCAACAAGCCTATGCTATTTTCAAAGCAGTAAAGCACTTCCAATCTTATCTGTTGAAATCTAAAACGAAAATCATTGTCCCTTACTCGGCTGTCAGAAATCTATTAGTACAGAAAGAACTAGGTGAAAAAAGGGCAAATTGGGTCACATCCTTGCAAGAGTATGACATAGAAATCACCCCAGCTCAAATTGTAAGAGGCCAAAGTTTATGCAAGTTGGTCACTGATTCAGCTGTAGGATAGCAAGACAAAAATGATATGTTAAATCCAGGACAACACTATCAAAATCAAATCTGTTGTGCACAAAACCCTGTTAGTCCCTGGTACAATGACATAAAATTTTGTCTTATACACGGATCAACTCCCCATCACCTGGATCCCACAAAAAGGAGAGCACTAAGATTAAAATCTGCTTCTTTTCAGCTGATTAATGGTATTCTGTTTCGTCAAAATTTTGATGGAGTACTAATGCGTTGTCTTGAGAAAGATGAAGCAAAAAAGTCTTATTGGAATTGCATGCAAGAGAAGTTGGTGGGCATTTTGGTGGAGACACCACTGCCCATAAAGTATTGAGAGTAGGTTATTACTGGCCTACCCTTTTTAAAGATGCTCATGCTTTATGTCGCAAGTGTGTGATTTGTCAAAAAACATTCGGACGGATACAGAAACCAGCTTTCCCTTCGCAACCAGTTTCGGTAGAATCCCCTTTTCAGCAGTGGAGCCTAGATATTATAGGCCCAATCAATCCACCATCCTTGCAGTAGCATAAATATATCATAACAGCCACAGATTACTTCACCAGGTGGTCCAAGGCTGCCCCATTAAAAGCTGTAAATACCAGTCAGGTAATATCATTCTTGAATTCAAATATTATTACTCGTTTCGGTATCCCTGAATGCCTGGTATTTGATAATGCTTCTTATTTTTCGTCTCTTGAAATGAGTGATTTTGCTCTAGAAAAAGGAATTAAATTAAATTATTTTGCCAGCTATTACCCCCAACGCAACGGTTTGGCAGAATCGACTAATAAAAATCTGATCAAAATTATCAAGAGAACGGTCTCTGAAAACCATAAAAATTGGCATAACACATTGTTAAATGCAATCTGGGCTAATAGAGTAACTCCTAAAACTGCTGTGGGTAACTCATCTTTCTTTCTCGTTTACGGCAGGGAGGTAATTCTTCCACCACATGTCCTTCTTCCATCTCTGCAGTTATCACAGAAAGTACAGGGAGAGGACTGTCCCCCTTTGGAGAGTCGAATATACGCTTTGTTAAAATTAGAAGAAGTGACGGCTCAAGAAAAAACGGAAATTGGATCAACATCAACTCATTGTTAAAAACTGGTTTGATTCCAATTCTGCCTCTGACAGAAATTTTGAGGTAGGTGACCTTGTCCTAAAATGGGACAAACCTCATGAGGGAAAAGAAGAGCATACGAAGTTTCAGAACTTGTGGTTGGGACCATTTTTAATTGCTGAGAAATTGGGTCCCAGTTCCTTCCGATTATAGAATTTAGAAGGGCAGCCAGACACCTTTCCGGTGAATGGCCAAGCTCTAAAAAGGTACTTTGCTTGATCACACTCCCATGTACACTATGTAAATATTTTTGTTTTGTTTGCTGTTTGTTTTTCTTTGCTGGTTTGTTTTGATTTTTCCTTTATGCTTATCAGTCTTTCTTTTTGAAACACACATACCTGCATCATGGGCTAGCTCAGACGAAGAGAACAGAAAAATTTCCCCTCTAAAATGACTGTTGAAGGTTGTTTAAACATCAATTGTGATATTTTTATGAGTTTGCAGCCATGTTAAAGATAACTTGTTGTTTGAAAAGTGTTTCTTGATTTCAATCTGCAACTAAAGGTACTCATGATCATCCATAAAAATTCTTCTTACGCTGTCCCTGTTCCTTAAGAGAACAACTCAAATATGTCTCCTTGCTCTTAAAAGTCGGTTTTATTAACAAACTATTTCTAAATCTTGACGAAGGACAGCTAAGAACTTTCTTCAAGGTCTGTAATTCACTAAGATGTGTCCAAAAACCAGGATTTTCAGCGTCACCCTGCTCTATTAAATATCTTTAAAACTAAATAAACCTTCAGAGAGCCGTGGGAAGTTCTTGTAAACCCACCAGGATACTAAACAGGTCTGCTGGCAGTGGGTAAATGCATGCATGGCGCCAAGATAACTTTGCCGGGGTATTGAACAGGCCCGCTGGCAGTGAAGCAATGTCAAGAATATGAAAATTCTCGGATATGGATTCTGTTTTGACCTTAAATGTCCTACGTTCTGATCTAGAACTTCTTGACAGGATACAAATATTGGAGTGGGTTAATTGGCATCCCTGTCGAGGCTATGGATGCCTGCTGGCAGCAGCGGCCCTGTCAATAGTATTGAAGATTTTAACTCTAACATCGTGACTCTCTTTTGTTAAGATTATCATCAGTTCTCGTCTTTTTAAAATAATAGTAATATGAAACTGGAATGCATTATAATTGATAATGATGTTCAGACAACTTTTTGGTTGTTTTCGATTTGAAGTTTTTTCTGATTATCCTAATCTAAACTCGTTCATTTGGCAGAGATAACTGCTTCTCCTAGCGTGTCGCCATTGTTGGCAGCAGTGATATAATTTCTATTTTTTATAAGCTGCCTACACAGGGTCTCTAAATATTCATTACTTGTCATTACCATTCTCACTAAATGACACTTGTCACTTATCACTTTTTACATATCTTCCTTTCGATTTTTGTTTTCATGACTGTAAGCATGAAAACTCGCAGCTAGAATTGACACTTTGTTTCGATTTTTGGAAAACTGTTCATATAGTCTATTATCGAATTGTCATATTTTTGCTATGAACATGATTATTATACTTGTTTATAACTCCTTGGTTCTAAACGTGCCTTGGTTATATAAGTGAAAGGCCTCCATGCATTAATTTTCGATTGATATTAATGGAGTTCTCATTCATAAAAAATTTAACTATTCAATTTTCATTTGATACACTTACCTTTGTAATTAAGCTATGGATATGCGTACTATGGTTTTCAAGTGTTCTAATCCTTATACGTACCCATATGCCAAGGTGTCATATGAAGTATAGTGTGAAATTACTGCTCTGTATGGCCTCGGGCTTCATGATTTCATTCCCACGCATGGTGATTAACGCCTCTGCTTACCGTTTTGAAATGTCATAGCATTGTTTTGTTCGGGCCTATGGCTCTGTGTTTTTTTATCAAACCCTACCTCCGAGTTATGTGTTGATTCCCTTTTGTTCGCCATGGCTCCATTAGTAAGGATTGAGCCCAATGGAATCCAGACCTTGCTATCGTATGATAACGCCAGAGACGATTTAGAAAGGAACGGTTGGCGTGTATTCATTGAAAAGTTTAAGGGTTTCAATCTTAGAGTTTCCCAAGAGTTCTCCTTGACCTTCGACAGTTGCAGAGAAAAGATAGGTGACGTGCAGCTAGAGGTGACTGAAGAATTTTTAAGCCAAGCTATCGGTTTACCAGCTGTTGGGAAATAGTGGTTCAAGAATGCAAAAGTTGAAGAGGTCCCCTGGACTTTGTTGTTCACCTCACGAAAAATTACTAGTTGTGACCGAGGTATGCCTGTCTCATCTTTAAAACCTAGGTGGCATGATCTTCTTGCTATTGTGAAACAATTCATTATGTGTGAAGGAAGATTTGGGTTAGTTTTCCTGTATCACCTGCGATTGCTTATGAGTTTCATTGACCTCCCATTGAACATGCCCTACTTCCTGCTTAGAAGTCTGTACAAGATGTACAAGAAGCAGAAGTCTGATTCTAGTTTATTCCATCATGGTTTAATTCAAATTATTCTTATGCATCAGTTGCAATTACACAACGATTGTTGGGATTCTTTTGTGTTACGAAATGGCTTTGGCAGTAGTGAGTTGGGACAGGTTGATAAGCCTGTTATCACAGAAACCCTTGTGAAACCTACCACCTCTCCTCCACCATTCCTGCCATGTGATCCTGCCCCTAATATTGAACCCTCGACCTACCCTGATGCTACTCAACCGGACAATCAATTGGATTCGCACCCAAAGAGTTGCACTAAAATTGTTAAAAAACCCACAGGGAAGAAACTAAAGGGCAGCGTCGATGTTAATTACAAGAATAAAAGGGCCGGCCATTTGATTTCACGATGTGCTCGAAAAAAATCCAAACCCTGTGCAGACACAAAAAACACAATTGAGGTAAGTGAAGACTCGGATTCAGAAATTGAAAGGTTCTTGGCCGAAGAGTATCCATTGTCATATGGACTTTGCTCTGACATACCCTACGATTATGTTAGAAACCTACCTCCATGTCTAAAGGATAATCCTGATTTTCTTGGCATCCAACTCCATGACAAACCTACCTTTCGCGTGGACGATTCTCTAACCGTTAATGCTATCAGTGCCAATGCACAGTCCCTACAGCCACAGTGTAATGAGTGTCGATCCTGGATCGATAGGTATTATATGGATGTGCCTTTGCTATAGTCCCAGCTTAAATCTTTGAAAGACCAAGTGGATTCGTTGACAAACGAGAATAGTAGACTCCAATCTGTAGCTCAAGAAAAAGACAAATGCCTAAAAACTACAGGATCTGTCATTTTTAAGAATGTAGAGGCAGTGACAGCAATAGTAAACTCCAAGATTGCTTGATATGTTTTAATCCCATGATTTTAGGTATGATCTTTTTCAAAGTTTAGCATGATTTTGTCACTCTCAATTTAGGATACATGATTTGTTTGAATAGATTACTTTTTAGTTTGTTTTGTTTGCTGAATAAAATATGATTGTAGTTGTAATTATAACTAGCTACAGAATCGTAAGATTCTGTAGCCAGTTAGAAAAAATTTGAATTGCTTGATTTTATAATTGAACACATATCTAAAATTTCCCCATTTTCATCTGTTAACAGGAACCCATGATTCCAAGGAGATATGAAGCACTGTTGACAACTTCTATCCATATCAACTTTATGTTTTTTAGTAAATAGATTAGGCTGTTAGTATTTTGATATCAAGTAAAATCAGGGAGGTTGCATCCCCCATATTTTTGGAACAGATTTGATATTATCAATAGGAAACATTTTGTTCCTGGAACCTATATAAGCATGTTATGTTGAAAACATGAGATCATCTCTGCCTGGAGCAAAAACTATGGATTTCTCATTTACAGACTTGAATGGAATATGATATTTGTCACAGCTTTAGCTTCTCGGTATTGTGGTTTTATTCAAGTCATGATTATTTCGATTTGTAATTAGATTATGATTGCTTTCACTGTCATGGTTTATTACAAATTGGTATGATAAAAATTTATATATTATCCATATTTTATGTTCCATATTTAACACACAACAATCATTTTGTTCCAACTTGAATTAAGAGATTTATCTTTATCTTTTATTGAATGTTTATACACAAGTTCTCACAACAGGATTTATCTTAATGTGGCTGCTTGTGAAATTATGAAATTGTTGTGATCGTATCTCTTATATGTTCTATCATTCGAATTCCATCATTACTGCTTCACGTTTATGAGAATCAATTGTAGGATATGTTGCAGGTTTACCTCATCATACAGGAAGATTGAATTGCTACACACTGAACAAATATTGGATGCGATAACAGGTCAGTTTGTTAGTTTGATTTCATTAGTTTAATGAATACATAAATTTCCCGCAGTTAAAACATCTTCTACTATCTGTTATTTCTGTTTTCAATTAGACAGTTTGATATTTCATTTCTAGAATATGGACAAATTAAATAATAGTTTCACTGTTGTTTAAAAAATCAATTTATATTCGATTTTTGCAGATTTAGATTAAAATTTGTATTGTGTACATATTATATATATATTAGAAATAGAATCATTTGTATATATTGTACATATAATAAGTAGAGTTATTTTATAAATATTAGTCAGTTAAACTGTAAATATATATTAGATTTATATATAGTTTTCAGCGATTGTTTTTCACCAAGTAATTGCATTTTCTTTAGTTTTGTTTTTTCGCTTTCTTTAGGACTTAGATCGGCCAACGGAGCCGCTAAACCCGTCGGAGTGGATTAACCCAAACAACTTGGGTTAATTAGACAACCCCGGACCAGATTCACTCCTCTAGTTGATGAGTGGTCAATTTCGCCCGTCAACAAATTTGGAACATATGAGTTACCAAAACTCATTTTTGGATTGATGACTGTTGCCTTTCATACTACACCAGAGACGATGGATTTGGTGGTTATGCATTTATCTCAAAATCCACATATCATTCAAGAAATCAGGGTTAGTATGTTCCCATTTAAAGCAATATTCCTTTGACACCATAAAAGAAACGAGAGAAATAAAATCATACTCTTGAGGAAAACTACTGAGGATGTACAAATGTAAGGTATGGAACATTGTTACTCTGCAACTCAAAAGATTGCAACATTTTGTCACAACTAATTCTAATAGTAGAATCCATGGTGTTATTACTATGTAAAGGATATACAATTCCCAAAGGATGGATGTGCATACTATTTGATGAATTCTCCAATTTGGATAGAAAGTACTACACAAACCCTCTTGCTTTCAACCCTCATCGATGGAAGGTGCGAGATATTCTAATTCTTTAGCTAGGAGGCCGCCATATTCTGAAGGTCAGCAATATCTTTCTCTTGCAAGTCCAAACTAAATCAAGCTTGTCCAGATGTCGTCTAGCTATAATGATATTTTATTCACAGTTATATAGATACTTGCAAAGATATAATGCAGTATGAGAAACTAAATCAAGCTTGTCCAGATGTCGTCTAGCTATAATGCTATTTTATTCACAGTTATATAGATACATGCATAGATATAATGTGGTTTGAGTCATGTTTACAAGTGAATAAACAATATAATTCTTTCTCGGTGGTCATATTGATATAGATAGAGAGATAGGGATCGTGTGCACATTGTTGCGATTTTTTCTGTAATCACCGAGATTAAATGATTACCTTTTCCTTTGACACCATCTAAGAAGTTTGAAGGGCTTTTGATGCCACCATAATCTCTGATGTCCACAGACTCTTGTTGTTTTCTTTTGCCTTATGATTGCTATGTGTTCCTCTTCCTTGGCTCCTTGTGGCTCTGTGCTCAAGCCTTTTCCCAACATAGCAGAGGGATCTAATCAACAAGTCCCTAATCAAGGATTTTGGGTATCCCAGTAGATTTGCACGTGTCACTTTTTCTATATTGTTTATTGACATGTACTATTAATCTTAAAGGTTAAATTTTGTTAATAATGTTAATGAGCTTAAATGTCTATAATTGCATTTTGATATTTTAAGTCTTAATTTTTTTAACCTGAGCTTCTTTTCAATGTGATTATTTCATTTTTCTTTACGTTCAATAAACTTCCCCCCTTTAAACAAACATTATAATTAGAATAGAACTGGCTAACAAACTCTGCCTTGTGCATCCCTCAACACTGGGTGTGTCGTCCTAAAAATGTCTATTGCTGATCTAGCTATTTTTTATCAAATATGGTTGTAGATATGGCATTCACTAATTCTAATTGTGTAGCACTATAAAATTACCAACCGATTTGAATTAATGCAGTGATTTCAGGAAACAAGTATGCTAACTTATGACTCATGAGAAAACTAAGAAAACTTGCAAATTGATTTCATTAAGATATATTATGATATGGAGTGAGCTAAACTTCAGCTATCACGCCTCCCTCCCTCGATATTGGCAGCCTCCCTCCCTGGCTCTTGGCAGGGACTTGTTGCTCTGCAACTCCCCTTGTTCAAAAGAGTTTCTAGTATTCTCTTTTGCATCTAAAGAGACCATTTTTGACATCCTAGTACAAAAGAAATACCAAGGTTTAGAACAACCCATATCTTTCATTAGTAAGGGATTAATAGGATATGAGTTGAAATAAACCATATGGGAGATGAAATGCTTTGATTTCATGTAGTCATTAAAAAATTTCAAATGTTTTGTTGGGCATTCTAAAATTACCACATGCCTACCTAACCTTGTGATCAAAGACATATTATCTCAGAAAGAATGTATGGGAAAGAGTGGAAAACATATTTACAAAAATAAAGGAATGTGACTAGAGCTTAAGCCAACTAAATTAGTTAAGGGGCTGGGCTTAGCATAATTGATGACATAAAATAATGCAAATGTTATTTAGTCAAAAGGTCTACCAATCTCATAACTACATTTGAAAATTTTGAAAGAGTTGTAACAACATAAATTGTATAAAGATATTATATTTTATTTGCAAAATATTAATGCTCCTAACCATTTACCTAGTAAGAGGAGGAGATTTGTAGGGATATATCCAACAAAGTTTTGATTTATTCTAGGAAGATTGGGTTGGAAAAACTAGGATGGACTTGCGACTCAAATGTACAGACAACATAGAGGCCAAGAAAATAATGAATGAACTACATGCAAGTTTATATGGAGGAAAATTTTTAGCAAGGAAAACAACCCATAAATTAATGATATCAGTGGGTTACTTTTGGCCTAAATTCTTTCTAGTGTTTAAATTTTCATAAGATCTTGCAAGCCATGTGAAACAAATTTGGCTCGGCAGGGTAAACCTATATAATTGCATCTAGTCATAATATAATCCCCTTCCAGCAATGGGATTGAATATCATTAAATGGTTCCATGATAACTCTAATAACGGTTTCAAATGGATTATAATAATCATTGACTACTTCACAACATATCCCAACCAGGCATGATATTAAGAAAGTGATCATAGAATTTGATCAAGACAAAATCATTTCTATATTTTGTGCTCCAATGAAGATCACAAAAAAAAATTCCTAAGCTTTTAGATCCATTGATTTGGTGATTTTTTGTGTTGATTATGGAATTACCCTTTCATTTTCATCCAACTATTACCCCCAAGGTAATGGCGTAGCAAAATCTAGCGACAAAAACGTATTGAAAATTGTTAAGAGGATAGTTGGGGACAAGAAGAGAAGTCAAGATAGTAAGCTAAGATATGCATTATGGAATAATATAATACCAAGGAAGAAATGGAAAATCCATTTTGAGCTGACATATGGGATGAATCTTAGTCTACCAATCAATTTAAAGATACCCACTTACAATTTAATGAAGTAGTTTCCTAGAGACAAGGAAACAATGTAGGGAAGGATAAATTAGCTAGAAGGATAAATTAGTTGGTTGAATTGGATGAACAAAGAAGAAAATCCCTTCAAACATTCATAGAGTATCAAGGTGGGACCAAATATATTTTGATAAAATGGCCAAGCACAAGGATTTTTAGATAGATGATATGGTCTTGTTGTTGGGAAAAGAGAAGGGAAAAGAATGGAAAACATGGAAAGTTTGATAGATTGTGGCTTATACTTTTCAATATTGATGCTAAAGTTGGACCCAATACCTTCTACTTGAATAATATTGAAAGAGAAAACGAGAAATGCCCACAAATGGAAAACACCTAATTTTTTTACTTTTGTTGAAAGGCACATTGTGCCACAATTGACTAGCTTGGGGAAAATAAGTTTAATCCCCATGATCAAGCATTAGTTAAGAGAATATGCACATTATTTTTCCACTATCTGTTGGATTCCATATTTTATTATTTTATGATTATTAATTAGGTATTTGAAATTATGCCTCTTGTTTGTGTATAAGAAGATGCATTTCAAGAAGAAAATGGATGTAAAAATAGTTCAACCCAATGATAAGATTACTAGATATTTAGTGATAAAATCTCATGAGCAAAGAAATGAAAGTATTAGGAGAAACATGCCTAAAAATTAGAGGTTCTCAATTGCCCCACAAGGAAGTTGTTTTCATAGATGGTGCCTATTGTTAGAGCACAAAATGACATTATCAATTTTAGCAACTTCAACAAATTTTGTTGGTTTTTCTAGCCATAGTTTTCTTGTCTTATTCATTTTCCTTTTCTTTTTCCATACTTAGCGACATCCACTCACTAGTTTTGAAGACGTGCACAAAATCAAATTTTTGAAGATGTGCATGGAATCAAAGTCTAGAATGATCCCATGACTTTGATTATGAAGTTGTAATGAACATGTTTTGGCAGTTAAGTTAATTACATTCAAGAAAAGATAGCATCAATTGTAGGTGGATCTATAGGACTAGGTAAAAATAATGTAACTTTTTAGAGACAACAATAAGTCATGGTTGGCCATAAAAGAATATGCATAAAAGGAAGGGATTAATCATCATGAAACCTTTGATAAAACAACTAATATGATGGTAATAAAAAGAGACATGCCATTAATAGTGATCATAAGACCAATGTTTTTATGTGGTTAAAACCCT
>SNQJ01S0143731.1:24416-42399 GCA_010110895.2 Picea sitchensis
CACATTGTGCCACAATTGACTAGCTTGGGGAAAATAAGTTTAATCCCCATGATCAAGCATTAGTTAAGAGAATATGCACATTATTTTTCCACTATCTGTTGGATTCCATATTTTATTATTTTATGATTATTAATTAGGTATTTGAAATTATGCCTCTTGTTTGTGTATAAGAAGATGCATTTCAAGAAGAAAATGGATGTAAAAATAGTTCAACCCAATGATAAGATTACTAGATATTTAGTGATAAAATCTCATGAGCAAAGAAATGAAAGTATTAGGAGAAACATGCCTAAAAATTAGAGGTTCTCAATTGCCCCACAAGGAAGTTGTTTTCATAGATGGTGCCTATTGTTAGAGCACAAAATGACATTATCAATTTTAGCAACTTCAACAAATTTTGTTGGTTTTTCTAGCCATAGTTTTCTTGTCTTATTCATTTTCCTTTTCTTTTTCCATACTTAGCGACATCCACTCACTAGTTTTGAAGACGTGCACAAAATCAAATTTTTGAAGATGTGCATGGAATCAAAGTCTAGAATGATCCCATGACTTTGATTATGAAGTTGTAATGAACATGTTTTGGCAGTTAAGTTAATTACATTCAAGAAAAGATAGCATCAATTGTAGGTGGATCTATAGGACTAGGTAAAAATAATGTAACTTTTTAGAGACAACAATAAGTCATGGTTGGCCATAAAAGAATATGCATAAAAGGAAGGGATTAATCATCATGAAACCTTTGATAAAACAACTAATATGATGGTAATAAAAAGAGACATGCCATTAATAGTGATCATAAGACCAATGTTTTTATGTGGTTAAAACCCTTTAAATAGAGATCATGGACCAATCGGGTAGTAAGCACAAATCATTATAGACATTAAGATCGACATAGAGAGAAAATAAGGAATTTTGATTAGTCCAAAGGGAATAAGGAAAGATAATTATACTTTTATTTCCATCTCAACTGGAAGCCAATCAGTTGCACACTGGTATGGATCTAAGACACTTTCCAATGGATTACATATTAACAAGACACACAAAACATAAAACAGAAAAATATCAAAATATCAAAAAACAAATTGCTTGCATTACATTTTTGCATCCATATAGGAGTCAAAGGTCCTTTATATTCAAAAAATGGGCCATTTCAGGCCATCCAAGAAGCATTAGAACAATAATAAAATCAGAATTATGTATTGGGTCAAATTATGACAATGTCTAGATTTTCAATTAGAAGGATAGGATCAAATTATTCCTTGTCCATAAATTCTCCCATTTTGCTAACTACATTTTCTCATTCAATGGAGTGTAGGTACAATCAAATAGGTACCTATTAGACATATCATCCCCGAGCGATGGAATTTCTGGAGGGAGGGGGAAAAGAGTTACGTCCAACACATCTAATAGGGTGAGATAAACTAGAGGTGAAAAGGTCAAAAGAAAATTCTGTAGCCACATGGAATTGTTTCTTGATGAAGGAGGTTCATGTTCTTATGACAATGAGAGCATATGTGACATTGAGGTTCCTTTCAGGTACAAACATCTAGTGAGATGATGGGTACCCAATGAACTTCCTCAGTTGGACACTGAATTTTGTGTCAATGAGAGGATTTATCACATTGCTCTGACATCAATACACGGTTTGGATCTATTCTCTATGGATGACATAAAGGTGAAATATGGAGGGCTTTTTGAGTTGATGGAGTATGTCATACCATGCTACAACAATGGATATTGGTTGAGGTTGGTTCAATATATGCCAAGTATGGGGAGATATGCAGTTGCTGCAAATTATATACAACTAAAAGAAAACAATCACAATAAAGTAGCAACGATGTATATTGATGGAAGGTCAAAGGCACTAGGGAATATTACAGGGCTTATTAACAATACAAGACCCGAGACAACAAGAAATAAACCCAATTGTGTATTTGAGGGGTGTGAAGGAAATGGAATATCCGTATGTGTAGTGAAAACAATAGCTAGAGTAGAAGAGTTGTTGGTTGATTATGATTTGAATCGAATCAATGGAAGCACTTTTATTATGGGGGTAAATATGTTCTACCAATATACCAAACCTGTAATTAATTTTTTCCTTTCTATATATGTAACATACATTTTAATAGCTCATGCTTCTTAAATTATTTTCTAACATTCTAAATTGTCACACATCTTATAATGTGGCAGGGTGATTGTGGGAAGGCACCGACTAGATTGTAGTAGGTATAACAATGATTTTCATATCAATTCTTGCTTCCAATAATTGAATTAACATGTTTATTTGTTGATGTAGATAAGCACACCATCAGAGCAAGATGATGTGTGGGGTGAAATATATGATTCCATCAACCTGATGGAAAAAATTTGAAAGGCCTTGAGAAAGGAAAATAGGGACTTCATTGAATTGGCTAGGTCTAAGCCACTTACAGAGGAGGGAAGAGAAAGGATGAAAATTTTAAGATAGGATATAGAATAATTTGGGGTAAGTGCAATTTAAAAAAAATACTGTTTCTGACATATATTGATTTATGAAATTTTGTGTGATATTGTTATACGAGCAATGCTCTAACGTTTTCTTTCTAAAGGCATTTTTGGATATGATGGGACAACCTGGTCATGGGGACGTTGCTAGTGGAAGTGATGCAAAACTCCCACAACATCCTAGAAAAAGACACATACCTGAGAGGCTATTTTCCTCTCCGTCTATGGCTCAGAGTATTGAAACTCTTGGGGCCCATGAGATGCCCCCATTGCACACGCTAGATCATGCATGTGAGGGTCTACATGGAGAATCTCATGAGGATATTGGTTCTGTGTAGCTAGAGCATTGTTATCATGGGGAAACACATGTTCAAAGCTCAATAACAATCTCCATCAATTATTTTTTGGAAGATAACTTGGTTCCCTTGAAGATACAACAAATCCTAAGTATTTTTCAATATGTTAAATAGTTCCTACCATTTGATTGAAACCTACATATTTCATATTATTTTGATCTAATTATCATATCATTTTTCAGGAAACAATAATTTTTACAATACCTTTAATGACAAGGCTTTAGATACTTTTGGTCCCACCATTCACACATGATGGAATGTCCAGAATAAATATTTGAAAAAGAATATTATAGACCATATGGTCATCTTTTTTGGTGATTTATTCAACAAGTTTGAAATCACCTCGAGGGTTGATACATATTTGAAATATGCCAGAGATAAATATAGGGTTCAATTGAAAAAGAACCCTAATTATGATCGTCCTTTGGTCATTACCGAGAGAGAATGGAAGAATATACATGAGGACACAAAGGAGAGTGCATTGAGAAATGAAGGGAAGACACCACCTAGCCCTGGAAGGTAATATATGATATTTTGAATTGAATAAGCTAAATTTTGTTTAGTTCTACTGAAAAAATCGTGATATATTATAACATACTTGAAAATTTTCGTAGGCTCCCAGACATGTCAAAAAGAAACCAAGGCAACACTATAAAAACATTGGAAACAAAAACTTGGACAAGGTGGTTACTTGAGATTAAAAGCTCGAATTGTAAGTACCAAATAATTTATTCATATTACACATTTCATCATGCAAATTTTATCTAATTTCATCCAATAAGAAAAAATCCATATCTAATGCCATGTGGTGCAGAGGGATACATTCAACACTGCCACCACCAAAGAATACTTGATGCTCAGCTTCAAGTTCAACTTTCAAGTTGTGGTGGAAAATCGACAAAGGAAGGGATCACAGACACAATCTGACCCTTCGAATGAGTTGGTAAATAAAATGAAAAGATTGTAGTTGTTGATTACTTGTCAAATATATTGATGTTTGATTTAACCCATCAATTAATTATGTGTCTATTTGTTTTAAGAAAGCAAGAAACACTGGTTCATTTGACGATGGTGGACAACAACCCCATGATACTAGTGGTTCACAAACCCATCACAGTATGCGTGTATTTAAAATAAAATGTATAGTATGATTCTTATAAATATTTCCTTTAGATGGTGTACTTATAACTTTTCTTGTTTCAATGGCAAAGCATGTAGATGAGGATGCTCGAAGAGGAGAGGAACTAAAGATAATCCAACCAATGGTGTCCTTTACTCCTCTAGTTAAGAAACATAGTAATTATATTCGTACTAACGAAACACTTCTATGAATAATAACTAACCATGTCCTTTTAATGATTTTTTTATTGTAGTGGATGCCCCTGTAGTGCACCAACACCCACATCCTTCTACTAGAAGTAGTAGAATGCTTGAGATGACTCATCACCTTCCAGTAGAAGAACATGGTCCAACAGTTGAAGATCAAGATCAAGATGAATGTGATGATGATTTACTCGTGAATTTTACCAAAGAGAAGAAACAAAAAAATAAGTGATTGTACATATTTTTAGGACAAATTTTATTAATATAAATTATTGATTGTACAATTTTTTGTTTTGTTAGATGTGCCTGAACCTTATATGTTTTGTATGCATGTACCTTGTTTCTTTCATTTACCTTTAAATATTGTTTTGATACTTGTTATGCATGATTTGGTATGGGGAATTGAGAGTGATGCAGGGGGGGAGGGGCCAAACGAGCTTTCACCTTCATGTGGTTGGTCCTGTTTAGTAGAGAATAAATTATTCTCAAAACCAAGAGGATCTCATTCATGAGGTATTCCCCTTTAGTATTTCTAGAGCTTCATACATGTTTAATTATTATTCAGTCATATAACGTTTAATTATCTGCAAGCTCAATTTAGTTATTATCCAGTTATTTAACCTATTATTGTCTTTGAAAAATGTAGGTTTGAATGGCGGTCACCTCCACGATCCACAACACATTTCCGACAAGGTACAAATCATTTACTTCACTTGCATCATTAGTTAGTTACATTGTGTAGTATTTATTTCATGTGTTAGTTAGTTACATTAAACTCAATGATGAGGCTTCTTCCAAATATGTACATAAACAAGTTTTTATTAATTAATTTCTATACAAAACACATAGACACCAAATTTCCTTTGTATGAGCTAGGATGAAGATTACATGTAATATGAGTGAAACGTAAGAGATATTCAACTCTGTACAACTTCCATGTTTACAAGCAGTAGATCCATTAATAAGAACATAACACCCCTTTGATATGTCAAGTGGGTCATCATCCAAGTATGAGACCCAAGTACCCAATGAAACCGATTACATCATTCTTTGAATTATGGATTATAATTTGTTGATATTTCTTCCTGTTTAAATGATTGATTCACCTCATCTTATTTTCATTAATTGCACATACATGTCGATGAAGGTTTAAGTACTTGATTTGTACATATTGTTGTTTATATAACATGTTATTTTTATCTATCTCAGGGTACTATCATATTCTCAGGCTTCACAAGATTATGCAAAGGTCTTTCATTTGTACTTGTGATTGTATATGTCATTTCACAACTTGTGCCCCCAACAATTGACTATTTAGAATTGATTCTAGGGAAGCACGATCCCTTTCTTTCCATCTCATAATTTCATAGTTCTTATTTTCATGTTATGAACTGAATGCCTAATTCTTTGCTTGAGCTTAGTATCTGGCTCACACAATGTCATATTCAATCAATTTCTACTTTTCAACATGTTCATGGGAATCTCACACCAAAGGGTCAACTAATTTAATTATAGTGGCATAAAATCTATCTGTAGTAGGAAATATTTCTAATGCTAGATTTTGTTGTGATATATCAAATACAGAGCACATATATTCTCTAGTGCATGAGAAACTTGTGGGAATGCACATGTGTTCTACAAATGTTTGTTTTGGTTTACTAATATCTATGTGTGTGTGTGTGTGTGTGTGTGTGTGTGTGTGTTTCTCTCTCTGTCTCTCCATACAAAAACATGTGTATAAATAGATGTAGTTTGTTTGGTGTACAACAATATGTGAATATTTCCTATTTCTATGTGGTTGTGTAGTTGAAGGAAGCAATACGTTTTCCAAAAGTAGATCTTGAACAAGTACATGATGAAATGTACATTGGAAGAGTTCAATATAAGATTACCCTAAAAGTCACAAGTGCATTTAGAGTGTTTTGTCTTTGAGTTATAAACTATGCATCCACCTTTGAAGCTATGATAACATTTGTCTCATAACTTCTTGGCAATTCCATGTAGCTCTTGTAGCACAAGTAGAGTTTAATTACAAAAACAAAACTTATGGATTTCTGCACGCTAGAAAATATAAACATCACTAGTGAATTTTCATTTGGACTATGATAATTTGAAACATTCACTTCATTCGACGGAATGTCACCATCCACTAGTTAGAGTTATTTTATTATTATGCATCATTGATTGCTCAATAAGGTTGATTTTGTCGATGCATTTATTTATGTAATGGTCATTTCACATAGTAGATACTTTTAGAATAAGTAATAAATAAGTCAACATGCATAATTAGTGACTCAATTAAGGTAGTTAATGGAATCTTGGTCCTCTCTCTCCCTTATGGGATTTGAGATGTGTTAGAATCATATTGATCATTTTTTTCAAATAATGAAGTAAAGTGACTATTCTCTCATATGAAACTATATATTTTTGTCTATGTTTTCAGTGTGTAAAATTGATATGATATTAGAGCCAAAATGATGAAGAGCTGAGGAGAAAGTGGTTGAGAACCTAGGGACCACACCAACCAAAGATAGATCGAGGGTCTTCTCACAAACAAATTGGATAAAAGAGAGTAAGTCAACCTTGATACACCATGTGTTTGGAAATTAAAGCCAACCTAGAGGCATTCTATTTTTTTGGTTTATTATTTTAATTCGACCTTGATCTATTTGATTCATCATGTTTATAACCAATACTTATTCTATTTGTGGGAGGAAATATTGGTTTTGGTGGATAGTTTGTAGTATATTGTGTGCATGCATATTGTAATGTGGATTTGAGGTCATAAAATTAAGGGTTTGGAGACAGTCTGTTATAGGAAAAGGCCATGACTAGGCCACATACAATTTGTGTGTAAAGGAGATGATATGTCTGCATAGGGGTAACTATTGTATGTATAAGGAAGGGAAATCACACACACTTCAGAACCACAATGTCAAGGAAATCCCCAAAGGGAAATAGTGATAGGAGTTGGGGTTGTAGGGACATGTTACAAGAGTTGTTGTTATAGAAAATGAGGTTGTGTCATGTCACAGGTAGAAGCCATGAGTCGTAGGTGATAGGAAGATTCATGCCATGTTGTTCATCGGAAAGAGAAATGTGTCTTAGTTACACAATATCATAGGACCAACGACAAGAGCCATAAGGTTGACCACAAATCCCACATAGAAAACATACATTTAATTTGTAGGAATGACATGTGATTGAAGGTGTAGAAGGGTTGCAACAATTAGGTCAACTAGTAACCACAAAAAATAGTTGATCATATTGTAACTAACAAGTAAAATTTGGAACAATAATAGTCTTGTAGCACAATCAAGATAAATCTGTTTTTTCATTTCTTCAATTTTTTGGTTGTGTGAAGGAATTTTTGGAAGAGAATTCATTTTGTGCATATTTGAGGCATTTTTTGAGTTGTTTGTAGTAGTAGGGATTTCACTAAAATCTCTACAAGTCGTAGTACTATACTTGGTCACATTGGTTGTGGGACAACAATAGGGATGTACTTGATCACTTTGGTGTGTGGCCAACAATAAGGCTATTAAAAAATGCAAATTTATATCAATGATGAGTAGGTAAATTATTCAAATTGTTTTGGTGTGTTTGACCTATAAACATGGGAAACTTGTCACACGTCATGTTGGAAGGTAATCATGAGTTTAATGGTAAAAAATTAATACTTGGAAACAAAGAATGATGGTGGTTTGAGTATAGATGTTTGGACATAATAGTGTTGGGAAAATGTATCTTTCCATCACAAGATTATAGACTAAGAAAACTTAAAACTGACTCATACAAATCAACTATCGTAAGCCAGATCAATCTAGCATAGGGAACCTTGCTGTTATTCCCCATAGCTAGTTGAGTTCACCTTTGAGGCAACCTATAATGTGTGTACGACACTCTAATAGAAATCAAAATTGGTATTTCAAATTAGTTATTGGCATGGTGGACATCTTGATTCACGTTCTAGGTGCAAGAGGTACCAAGTTCAATTATAGAAATACCCCATTTATGTATTGATAGTTTGAAATGATGTTATTGATACTTTTTTATTCCCACGCACTTCACGGTCAGAGGCATTTTGTTATTTTACTGGCTTAGTTGGGTGTTGAGTGAATCTTCTTTTTTTGGCACTTCCAATCATTTTAGAATTCGAATTGTTGAGACATTATCTGGTTCTATGCATGAACCGAGAAGCAATCATATTGATTTATCATATTTCTGGGGCCCCTTGCCGAGAAGCAAGCATTGAACCTCTTCATTTACTTAGCCATACAGGTCCATGACAATAGACATGGGACTAGTAGTAGTCGATAGGGTGCCCTGCAGATGATTTGGTTGGTTGGATCAACATGCCCATTCATATGATTTCTCATGTACGTTTGGAAATACATCCATATCTACAAGTTTTTCTTAAAGCTACAAATATTTACTTGATTTCGGCACTCCTTGCATCTTGGGCCTTCTAAAAATTGGTGTGGATATGAAATAGAATTTTGCAAGATTTCCAGAGTCATTGAGTCATTAAAGTTTATTCAAGTTATTTAATGGGTTGAGTCATTGAGTCATTAAAGCTATTCAATTTATGTGAAGCTAAAGGGTCGAAACTCCTTTATATGAAAGAAATGGGTTTTTCTTATATTCATATGAAAAATTGTAGATTTGAAGGATTTGAAGGAGTGGTATCCAAATGTAAAGGGTAATGGTTTTATAGAATTAAATGAAGGATAAGTCAATCAAGTCTCAGAAAATGTTGTCAATTGAATCTGATTCTTATTTAATCAAGTTATATCAATGTAAAATTGAGATTGTGTCTAATTCAAGCAGGTGGTTAAACGTGCATCTTCAAAGGTAGTCGATCCCCTTCACCTATGTAATGTAAGTCGATGTCTATCCAACGAGATCGATTCATTTCCGATGACAATGAATATCCAGTTGAAAACATTTTATTGAGTTGTAAAATTCTGGTAGAAACAAAAGTGTCTTTATTTTTCTATTGAGTCATTGAGTCAATTCATAGTCAAGTTCTCCTTCATGTAATATCAAATGCAAACTCTATATATTCTCAGATACCAAAAAATCATAAAGAAGCACATCCAAGTTTGATGAGAAACAGGGAAGGAAGCAAAAGATTAAGCATTGATGATGAACATTTTGGCAGTGGATAAAGGCATTCAAGAAAGAGACAACAGATGATGAGACACACACACACACAAGAGCTTAAAATAAAAGACGACAACACAAGAAATATTGAATTGATTGAGCCCCTTGGTATAAAATTTGTAGAATAGTTCATACGTTGTGACCTTGGAAGCCAGAAAGCATATAAATGATAGGTTGGTTGAAGCATGGTGTTCCACCGTATGGTGTGTGCAGGGGAAAGATTATCCCAGGAAGAGCCACTCACCACTCCGAAGGCCCCAGAGAGAAAAGTGTAATAAAAGGACAATAGGACCATTTTTGGGTGGGATTAATGCACTATGAGACTCATTGGTTGCACATGCATTTACAATATTGAAGATGAAGGATAAAGAGTAACATGTCATTAGTTATCTGCACACTTTCTCAGGACGAGCAATGATTTGAGTGTGGGGGAGATGTGGGGAGGCATCATAGGCCCTTGTAATAGTCATCATATATAATACATTAGACATAATGCATTAAGTAAATATATATGTAATAAAGGTATAAATGTATAAACAAATGATTAGTTGGAGAGGGTACAACCGATCAAACCATTTCTCCTAGTTAACCTTCCCACAAACACTTCTTTAGTATTGTGTGTTTCTTGATGTGTTTTCCCTAATGTTGTATCTTCTTGAATGCATCCTCTGATTCCATAGACTACAACACCAGGTGACCAAATTAGTGAATGGGACTAGATGAAGAATGTACAACAAACTATGAAAAAATTAGTACATTTAAAAAAAAAAAAATATCTGAGAAAAATAATTCATCTTGTGGAAACCAATTGGCATGTCCTGCCAATGACCCATTCCAACAAATCCATTTGATCAATATCATACTATGTAGTAAATCACAAGTACATTTACAATAATTTAATCAATAATCTTCCTATAGTGTTGATAATGATTTGAATCTACTTTCCTTGAACCATTCTTCCATCTACATTGTGAAGATTATGAAAACTAAACATCTTAAGCATTGTTTTTCTCTAGTCTATAGATCATGTATAGATATACAGGAGCTTAAAACACTAAAATCAATACATGTTTTTAGTTTTGATGGACAAATAAAACTTACACACTAAAAGCAATACATGTTTTATGTTTTGACAGACACCAACAACCTATACACTAAAAGAAATTGTCATTTTATGTCAACAACAATGGAAGTTAAAATCTAGAAAATATGCAGAGCATTCACCTTGGAACATTGAAAAGATAATGAAATTTTCCTCCACATCGATGAAAAATCATCATTGTCATCTTCATCACTTTCACTCTGCATGTCTCTCTACCATGGTAAATCCATTCGGGAATCGTTAACAAAATTGGGTCCCAGGAAAAGCCTTGGAATAAGTTGGAAGAGATAAAATTGCCTTTTGAGTTGAGGGATGCTGCAATAAGGTTGTATGAAAATTTTATTTCCAAGTTTAAGAACACTGAGGTTTTTTCAAAAGACATTAAATGCAATATTGGAGTCAAGCAAGGTTTTCCATTGTCCCCTACCCTTTTTGGCATATACATTGACAAGTTAGAAGAGTGCTTGGAAGAAGAAGGTTGTGTTGGCTCTACTCTCACCGATATAGTCATCAATATTCTTCTTTATGTTGATGATATTGTTCTCATGGCGAGGAGTCCCCGCGATATTGAAAACCAACTAACAATCCTCAAGGATGTTTTCTCCAACATGGGTATGACTATTAATACTAACAATGTCACTATGGTTATGATCATTAAATACAATAAGATCACTTATGATACCTTCGTATATGAAAACAACAACTTGGAGGAAGTGACTTCATACAAATATCGTGGAATTGATATTCACCACAAGCTCAACTGGAATTATAGCATTGAGAAAAGGATAATTGGGGGATGGAAAGCTTATTATGGGCTTGAAAACAATTGTAAATCAGTTGATCTTTGGATGTGGGATAAGAAGAAAATACTCTTTGAGACTCTTTTTATCCCTACTATTCTATATGGATGTGAAGTCTAGGGATGCAGCATATTTCATTGATCCTAGAGAAATATAGAGAAATTCCAAAAGAATTTTATAACCTATAATCTCAAAATTAAAGAAAATATGCCCTATCCCATCCTCCTCTTAGAGGAAAGCCTTTCCCCCATTGAGAGCATGACCATGACTAGATACCTAATTTATAAGAACAATTTAAACAACATGGAAGACAAGTGGCTTCCTAAAATTTCTTCAAAATCGAGTCGTAACCACATTTGGCTCAAGCAAGGATGGCATAAAGATGCCTAGTCTTGGATAAGCTATTGGGGAATCATGGAAGACATCATTTTGCAGAAAAAAGATACTATTAAAAATATCGTGTAAGGAGAAAATTTGGTGTGATAAAGAGTTAGAGGAAAAAATAAAATTAAGGTATTATAAGGATGTAATCAACCTTAATATAGAAGATCAAAATTATCTCTTTGTTTTGACAAGTGTAAAGAAAAAAAAAGCCATGCTAAGATAATAACAAATTCTCACGAGCTCCATAGTGAAATTGGGCATTGGTCAATTCCTAAAATTCCCTGGGATGAAAGAGTGTGTCACCTTTGTGACACTAAGAAGGTTGAAAATGAAAAACACTTTATCTTAGATTGTCCAGCCTATACCCATATTAGATCTCAATTTCAAAATATTTTTCACATTACCAACCTTCGTAACATTTTAACTCAACAAAAATATGGTGATATTGGAAACCTTCTCCTAATGCTTTTTGAGCACACAAACAAAATTCTAAAGAATTGCAAGTAATCCCTTACCCTCTTAAGGTACGATATACCAATTCAGTCTCAATGGACATTAATAATCATCATCATCATCATTATTTTTCCCTATGCAACCTTTACAAGTTCTCCAATTTTACTCTCATTTGATTTCTCCATGTTCTGGAGAAGGCAATGTCCTATGTCATTAGTAGCATCTTCCAAATATTTTGTAGTTTCCACCATCAAGGTTAACTCATCCTTTCCACATGTCTGGGCACCTTTTTCACATCTATCAGTGACTACAGTTCTTTCCGACAATCATTAGTTTTCTCTTATAAGTTCTCTATAACCCTTTCAAGCGCACCATCCACATCTTTATCCAATGAAAAACTAGTGAATCACAAAAGAAAAACCTACAAGATTAATACAAAATATACAACCTTGATCTATCTATATATAAACAAAGAAAACTTGAAGTATCCTTGACTAGTCACTAGGTGGAGGTATTTAGTAAGGCTGAAGATTATCGAAAGGAGGTGGGTAAATGGTGGATATCAAATAGGCAATTCAAAACTTAGGATAACAAAATTTACCCAACTCAACTTATTTTGGAACATTTTAGATATGCTACTTCCATGATTAGTAAAATCTATGGAGAAAGGGATGATTCTCATTTCAATGAAGCTTGGGTCCCACTGATCCATGAGATATTTAATAAAGGATCAAATTTTGAACTTGAAATCTATCATTCTGGTTAAAATGCCTGATGCAATAACCTGCATGGTTAGAGATTCCCCTCATGATGATATTTGGGGAATCCACATGGCTTATTTTTTCATATATGTCATTTGTGTAGCTACTCCTTTTGTAGAAATTAGGTGAAACCTGACCATATATGTGACGGCTTTCTCCTTTGGCAGGAGCCGTTGGGAATTGGACTCAATTGACCCTATCAAGTTTATTGGCCGATATGTACGAGAACATATATATATATATATATATATATACTCTCTCTTATATATATATATATATATATATATATATATATATATATATAACTTTATTCGGTTATTGAACCATTCCTTTATGGTAAGTTGACTAACATCCATGTTTTCTTCCCTCACCACTAGTAGTAACGTCGGAATCACGGCCGATTAAAATTTGAAGTAACACATAATGGTTCGATAGGATCCCAATGATCTTTTGACAAACATTCATCGATGGTTTTACATAGCTTGATAGAAACCTAAACCGGATATTAAGAGATAATTTATGTGATGGATTCGTGAACTAATGGAACTTTGTTAAATTCAAATGGTACCAGCTCTTATGTGAGAAGTGGTGATCTTGCCTGACGCTACTAATTGTGAAAACATGATGGATTTGAGATGAAATGATAGGGCACATTTAGTCGCTCTTCCGACGGACTAGAGATGAACATGTGATGGATTTGTGATGAACTAATGGGGCACATTCATCGATATTTTTTCGCTCTTATGACAGAAATTAGTCGATCTTATGACATACTAGTGACGAAAACATGATGGATTTGAGATGAAATGATGGGGCACATTCATCGTAGGTCACTCGCTCTTAGGACAGACTAGAGATGATAACAACATGGATTTGGGACCCACATCGGTCAATGGTATGATGGATGTGTTCATCTGTATTACGAGGAAATCATGATCACCGTAATTGCAACAAAAAAATGGGTTTTAGCCTTTGTCGTACATGAGACATTGTGGTGACAAACATGCATCAGTAAATTGTCGGAAAATGGGCCCAATGTAGTAGCGAAGGTTGTTTATGGACATGTATCTTTAGAGCATGGATGGAATTAAATTTTTATGCTTCTATTTGTGTAATTTGGTTTCTTTCGTTTACAGGAACAAGACAAAGTGTCTAGGGTATCCAAATCTCACAACAATCAATGACACTAAGTCTCATGTCAAAGGGAATATTGTGTGAAAGCACATGGTACTTATTTCTTAGGAAGAAGGTTGTGATATTTGACGGAATGGACGAAATTTGAACAATTGAATGACTTCACTGACATTATTCATTTACATAAGTTTTATGACAACCAATATAGTTTATGTTTACATTAGCTTAGCATGCTTTGCTTAGGATTAGTTTGATTTTGATCTTTATTTTTCTTTTTAGTCTAATTTAATTTAAATAGGTCATTCATTTAGAGGAAGAGTTCTTCCCAAACAGTCTAATAGCTGATCGTACTATTCTCTTTTGTTTTGTATATTGGGAAATGTCCCGTGCAACCAATAACTCATGATTTTTCTTTTCTTTCAAGAAAAACAACTTAGGGAAGTGTTACTATAAACTTGGTTTCTCAGATTCCTTTGCAACATTTTTAATTAATCGACCAATATTGTCACCAACTCAACAACTTATTAGAAATATAGTCTCTTCCACTTATTCCCATGTTAGTTTCTGATCTAGTTGATATTTGGAGTCCTTTTCACGATTGATTTTATGGCCTCCATAACTATAATATCCCCTCTTTTCCTCATCAAATTTAATTATTTGAACCTTTGTGTTTAATAATTATATTCTATGGTAGAGAGAAGGTGATACTTTGGTGAACAATATTCTATGTAATTTCTGATGTTAAAAGTTTTATTATTTTCAAGTGTGCAAAAAACATGTTCATGTTGAGAAATCTTGAGAGATTATGGGTTTGTGAAATGTTTCATGTAATTGAATTTTTGAAAATATGTTTTGAATAAACTTCTCCATTAACCCAATTTGTTAGGTTCTCGAAAGATTTTTCTTGTTTCATTAAATAACAATTGGATTAGAGGATTGTGTTTCAATTTTTTTTACTATATTATCAATTCTCGTAATCTTGTTTGTTCTTCATTTTAGATCTTTACCTTGGGAATATTTCTATTGAGCTTGGTGTTGAATGGTTAGCATTGCTTGACTAATCATTTTCCTTGGCTTGATTTCCAAGATTTCACTAAAAACAATTCCTTTGTTGCTGCCCTAGATTTATTACTTGTTGTTGGGTTTTCTTCTTATCTTTCAGCCAATTTTCATTCTTTTTTGATGGTTGACATTCTAGATTTAGTATTATTTTAGTTTAGTTATCTTTTTATGAATTGGCTTCGGTTTTAGTGCTTTATTTTTGCTTGTACATATTGCTTCCATCCTTTAATTTGAATGCTGATATGTTCCCTGAGATGATTTGACTTCTTAGTATGCCTTGAGGATTACTCATTAAATTTGAGTGAGGGGCTGGCCAATTCTGATCACATACTGAAGAAAATTTTACAAGTTATGAGATGCATGGGTTGCTCTATCTGAATGAACATTCATGAATTTCTTAGTTGTGGGTATGGACTGATAGTTGTGGTGGAACACATATGCCCATTGAACATACCATGTTAATCCATTAGTATAGTAAAGTGTCTATATACCCTTTTCTTTGAGCTCCATCCAATTCATATTAATGAAATTGCTAATACTATGATGGTGTTTGGGAAGACCTATGGGTTAAACTAAATTACACAACATCTACTCAACAAATCAAAGAAACTCTCATATCACCCTGCTTCCTTTACACCATGTGTGCATATGCATATCTATATATAAATTTAAAAGGGTGAGCATATTCTGAAATAAAAAGGAAGTTGAAAGCACTATTGATAGTGTGGGAAGTACAATTAAACCCATTGGGGCTATGGATTCTTGTTGGCAGCATGCCTATGCTTTTATGGTACCCCGAGCAAACTTCATCGGGGCTATGGACGCTTGCTGGCAGTGAATAAATGTCAGGAAAAGAGAGATGAAGAACACACTTATGTAGATGTTTGCTAGTTATAAAAGGTGAAAACTCATGGTTAAACCAAAGCCAATCTAAAGTATGCAGTCAATCAAAGAATTTTCCTCACTAATTTTCTTTTTGAAAAGAGTGTGTTAGATTACAAGTATTAGAAATATTAGGTTATTCTTTTAGAAATTTGGCGTCATTGTAGTACCCATGATTATTGGAAAATTATTTGTAGTTTGCTGAGATTATCCTTAACATTAAGATATGAATTAAAGGCCCTAGAATTCTATTGATAGAGATAACTGGTTCTTCTAGTGTGTCGCCATTTTTTAAGACCACAATAAACCCCCTTTACCTTTTCTTTTACAAGTGAAAGGAAAGGCCCCCCTACTAAAATTTTAACTCTAATGCCTAATCCTTTAATGCTTGAGCCTAATATTAATTATTTTTCTACCTTGAGGGAGTTGGGGGTTTGATCTTGATTAATTATTTTCCTTGAGGAGATATGTTTTTGAGGATTTTATGAATGTATAACTTAAATTATGCATCCTCTTTCTCGCATGTTGTTCTTAATGTCATGATCATACCATTCAATTCTGAACTCTTGACTAGAATCACAAAATCTCTAATCATTCATTTGAGTTTAAGACTCAGTACATGCATCTTTCAAGACACTTATTTACAACACCCATGATTATCCTTGAACAAACCCAACACTCATTTATAAGTTTGTTGAAGGTAGAGAATGTAATGTTTATGGTATATTGACAAATGTCTTTTTAATTTCATAATTTATCTCATATTTTCTATGGTTCAAGGAGCATATTCATGGGGTCACTTCCTTTACATGACTTCTCTAGCCTTGAGATGCATGTGGGGAATCCCTTGATTTTCTTCCTACTTCCTAGAATTCTTTCTATGTGGATCTTGTCTATCATTTGGAGTCAAGAGTCAACATTATAAACTAAGCCTTGTCATGTCCAAGCCTCATTCAAATTTTATTTTTTATCACCATTGCATTGATGAGGCCAGAACCTTGATCCTTACCGGGAACTCCCTCATTGAGAAGTAGATTCACCTTTTCTTACTGTTTCCCGCAATCCTATCCGGAGAGCTCATCAATTTTAATCTGTCAGGAATACCCGTTTAGAGTGTTTATTATGCATTGTCTTAAGACTAATACGAAGCTTGAAGGTTGAAATCCTATCGGGATCCCTTCATCAGGTTTTTATCATCTGGTTGATTGAGTGAAGTCCCTTGTGATTTTCCTGATGTTTGAAAGGTGTGAGATTTTTCATAATGATGTCTATCAAGTTCTTCTTTTAACCTCTCCTCTCTTTGAAAACTCGGGCCCAAAGAGTTGTCAAGATGCATGGATGTAGGACCTTGTCATATCACCACCCAATTCTTTCTCACCACTTGTCGTAATTAGTTTCATGCATTGTAACCTGATGGGGAAACCTTTTCCATGATCTGATCATATTCCTTCTCCTTGAAATATTATCAGGTTTTCCCTCTGAGATGTTAAACTTAACTAGATTTACATGTATCGCGTGCTTGGTTAGCATCAATCTCCTTTTATCATATGAATCATTATTTATGATGTTTATTTTTTTCATGATGTGTCGTCTTTTTCCCCCTGTTCACTTTCCATTCGTCACATCCAAATTTGAACGATCATGACCTGTGTACAACATACCTACTCGATTTGACACCCAATTACTCAAAATCTACATGGTATACCTTACTCCTATTTTTGTTCCCTAGGTGTGGAACCCTGATTGGTGTGGAACCATGATTGGCATGGAACCTTGAATCATGTGTAACATCCTCAATATAATCCCCATTTTAATTTATGCATAATGTAGATATGAATATGGCTATGGAAAAACGATGTAATATGCAAATGGTATTTCTGATTTTAATAAATATAATGTGATACCAATTGTTGGGAACATGGACAGAGATAGGGGTTGATTTATCCACAAGAGAGAGGAATGTATAGGAGTGTCTAAGAAGAGACCAAGGAGGTAATTAATTGTGGCTATTAATCCAAACCTAAATTTTCAAATTTTATTATCATGTGGGGAAACCTTCTATTTCTAGTTGAGTGT
>SNQJ01S0143732.1:9224-24406 GCA_010110895.2 Picea sitchensis
GTCTAAGGAGTATTTAATGATTTTTTTTCCAACGGAAGTAAATAACCTAGGGTGCCAAAGGTATCATTTGAAAACCTACGTTAATACTCAAGTGGGAAAAATAGGAGCATGCTTGATGGATGAAATCAAGGCTTCAAAAAAACCATTGTCAATGTGGTGGCTATTAATCTTGTTTCTTTGAAAAATGAAATTCTAAAATATGCTACCTTATGATGAGGACAACCATTCATCACACAATCAATAGCTACAAGTTTTATCAGATGTCATTGACCTTTGCTTTGACATGAGCCTCAATGAACATCATCTTTATTTTCTGGCATGTTTAGTCTCAAAAGAAACACACCATCCTTTACTATTGTATGATAAGCTTGTCCCACAATGATGGGTCGATTACCATTTCCTAGCATTTATTCTCATCATTAATTAAGGATCCAAATTCCATGATGACATCCTTCAAATTCCATTTCATTCCTACAATAATTTTATATACAATTATTTTCACTCTTGTATCGTTTAGTTCCATTGAATAAATTTCATTTATAATTCAAAAATTTCAATTACAAAGAAATGGTGGCGAGCTAGCCATCTTGAAACATGTAAGGATTTATTAACTATGGGTGGTTTAATAAGGACAAACGAAGTTGAGGGAACAATATTATCAATTATGGATCGATGAGAATTATAAGATACATGCTATCAAATAATCTCTTTGTTGAAATTTATACCAAGGGCATCCATTTTCTCATGGAACTCATTTAGGTTATATTTTTTTTCATCTTCATAATGTTAGGACATTACTAGTTCATAATTATTGTTCCTTAGAGGCACCATTGCATATTTTGTTGCTATTGTCCCAAATGTTCTTATAAGCAAGGTCCATTTGAATCATATGGATGGAATAGTAATATAATGTAGTGCCCTACCTTTTTGACCACTTAAATTTACATAAGAAACCCCTTACTGATTTGTTTTTGTTGGTTAGACATGCCCTATTATTAAATACAAGTACTTTAGGGATGACATTGTGTGATGTGAAGGTTATTGTTGAAAACATAATAACTTGTTTTGGATTTCTTAAATAGGTGGAGTGTTGGTAAGAAGACTCATCACCTTACATTGACTAAGTGTTGCATGGACAAGGTTGACTACTCCCCCATGCATGCATAATGATCCATCATGTAATAGATACCTTCAAGTTACATTGAATGTTATTTTGTATAACCCCCCATGTTGATCTCCATGTTCTTGGGCATCAACCATGTGACTCAAGTGGTGAAAGTTGTTTTTACTATTTGGTATAATTGGCATGTGTTATTTGATCCATGTGGTGCAAGTGGTACATATTCTTTGGTCAATATGGTGCAAAAGCATTGATCTAAGTGGTGTAAGTAGTTTGATCCATGTGGAACAAGTGGCACATATTGTCTATTCCATATGGCACAAGTGGTTAGGTTTATGTTGTGCAAGTGGTGAACATTGTTTGGTCCATGTGGTGCAAGTGGCCTGCATTGTCTAGTTTGTGTAACACAATGGCACATGATGTCTATCTTATTTGGTGGAATGACACACAATGTTTTGATATGGAAATATTTTTATGTTGGGTCTATGCATTTGTCTAATGAAATTAAGGACTTTCAACCCACTATATAAATAATGGATATGTGCAAAGATTATATGTGATTGTGTAAAAATTCCTAGTGAGGGCCAAAGGTCAATACCCTGCTAGAAAATGTGTCAAATGTCTATGTAGCATATATGGTCAATATTTCCTAGGTGAAGGGCCACTATGAAAATGAGTTCAATGAAATATTAATTTAATTTATAGAAAATGATGTAGAATGGCCACGGGGAACATGAGAAGGATCTATGCATTGTTACGATTCAAAGGGATCAAAGAGAATGTGAGAGGGAAACAACTAGTCCCTAGTAAATTAAACATGACACCCCCACCATGAAGGAATTATTATAATAATGGGAAATGATCTATTTGGGTCCAAAATATACCTTGATGTATTGAATTGACACCTAGCATAATCATTCAAGGGCTTCTAGTAAACCAAAACATATACTTTCATGCAAAATTGGCTATCTAGGGGACACCTAGCGAAGAACATGCAAGAGTTGCCACTAACTATAATATGCAAATGAGATTTTATTTAGTGGATATATAGCCACTTCTATGGGGAGGGTATTAAAATTAATCTTCCCATTTGAAAAGGGGGGAATCCCCTTTTTCTTCTCTTCCATCATTTAGGTATCATCTCCCCTATGATCCTCTTTGCTGCACATTATGGGAAGTGCATATTGATGCAATTTCCATTCGATTTAGTGTTACTAATGCTAAAACAATAAAAGTAATAAAGAGCACTCATTTATTGTATTATTCCATGGCCTTAAATTGGGAGGAAAATATTTCCCCAATAACCATTCCATGCACTCCAAATTTACATCTAAGTACATTTTTTTTATAGTCGATGTGTTTTACTATTATTATATTTGTTGTGTATCGATCCATTACAATTTTTTTGTAACATAACCCAAGTAAAATGGATAACTTGGCATGCGATTGCAATGAATAATTCAGATAGATTTATGTCACATTTATAAGCCATCACTATAATATTTTAGAGAAGATGCCACCCAAATTACAACTCAATTTGTGACCAAAATAGTTCAATTTTTGAATTTCTCGTTTCTTTTCATTTTTTCCTTTTAAGTGGCAAGGTAACACTTTTTATTTACCATCATAAAGACACCAATAACAATGTCTATATTTATTACCATTGAAACATCCATGGTGATTTTCATGAAACCAAAGAAATGCATGCAAAAACATCTTTAAAACGTCAATGAAAACGATATGAGGGACTTACATTTTCTATTGAAACATCTTTAAAAAACGTCTAAGATAAATTTTGAAGGAACATTGTGATTAGAATCATCCACTACATCACCATTTCCATCTTTGTTTCAATTATAAAAATGTTCGTGCTTAAACGCTACTTTCGCTTCAATGGCTAGTGGAAACGCAAAGGAAGACGTTGGAAATTCACGCCTAGGACATTCATTCAACCTTGCATGATTTTGCGGAGGTACAACATACGGTTAGAGTGGAAACACAATTACAAAGAGTGTGTTATTATTAGACTTGTTTTGTCATCTTTGTAGGAGGTAAGAACTAGGTTCATGGCGAACCAGGTTCCAGGATCCTCGGATCCTCACTGTCCACCTTCGGGCAACTGGTCCACGCTCGACTACTGATTACGTTCCGTCTTGGTTCCTGAACACGTCCATCTCTCACAGTGTCATTTTTTGATCCTAGTCTCATTTGTTTCTAGCCTTTCGTCGTTTTTCTTTTCGGACTGTCGGCCACTGTCTTGTTCTTTGCCTCTTTGCTTTGACAGGGATTGGTTTCCCTGGTCTTTCCAGTGTTCCACTGACCGATGTTGTTTTTTCGTCAGCTCTCTTAGACTAAGTTCTTTTGCTTAGTATTGTGTAGTGGGCCGGTGTGGTCCCCTTGTGGTTTTAAAATGGATGCCCTTCCCAGTTTTCCCTCGCACCCATCAGACGATCTCTTTTGGAACCAGGAGGGAATTTTTGACAAAATAGATTCCCTGGTACATAATTCTCTGAAACTTCCCTCCAAGTTTTTTTCAAATAGTGCTCCCACTTTTGTTGAGTTCTCTGTTAGTATAGGCCTTCCTTCTTTGACCAGAGCGCCTTTCCCGAGTGCTCCACCGAGTGCTCCATTGGCTATTGACATGTCCCTCCCTGCTTCTAGTAGATCCACCCTTCCGGAGGTCTCTAAATCTCAGTCCCCCCCCCACCGAGCAGCCTCCATTAGACGCAAGGTGTGGAGAGCAAACAAAAGATCTAGGCGGTTAGTGCTGGGCGATGGAGTGGGTCTTGAAAATCTCTGTAAAATGTCCATCTTCTCACTGGTTGGTCGCATTTCCTACAAAAGTTTGAGCACTCCACTCCTGTAGGACTGGATAAAGCTCAAGTGGTTTTCGATCCTTGGCTACTGCCCAGAAGTTCTGTTTCTTAAAAAAGGATGGCTTTGTTTCACCTGCAGATCTCCTGAAGATGCCTCGCTGCTCCTATATTCCTTTTGGGTCTTTGGAGGCAGCAACCTTATGCTCAAACGATGGCGTATGGCTTTCAATCTGGACACCGACTACTTCCAGAAAAGACATCTGTGGGTCTTTCTCCCGGGTCTTCCACTCCATTTATAGAATGGATGCCTTTAGAGCTATTGGAAAATCCTTGGGAAAGTTTATTTCTCTTGACTCCCCCTCTCGCACGGGATCTTCAAGGAGGTTGGGCAAGGTTCTGGTCGAGATGGACCTATCTGTAGGTCTACTGGAAACTCTTGAGATCGATTGGCGAGGGAGGATGCTCCTACAGAACCTGGACTACCTTGGAATCCTGTTCAGATGCAACTGATGTCGCGAGACCGGCCACCTCCGTTGAACGTGTCCTGGTAAGTCCGTAAGCGCTCCCCCTGATGATTATGATGACCTGTTTTTAAATCCCCCGGCCTATCAGACTGCTGACCCTTCCCTAGCCTACTTAGATGTCCCCCCTGATCCTACCTCATTGCCTATCCTTGAACAGACCAATTCCCTGACCAAGCTCACTCTACTTTTCCCAACACTCTACAATTCACTCACGGCCCCTGAATTTTTTTTTGTTAATAGCCTTGGCTGGCTCGCTTCATCCTCCCTTACTAAGCCCCTCATATCTGAAGCCGAGGGTCTCTCGTCTACCCCCCCTGCTCCTTCTCTCGACTGTACCCTTCCCTCCACTTTGATTACTACCCCCCCTCCACCTCCGTCCATAACTTCTCCCTCTTTGCCGAACCTCCAGGATGGGTCCTTCCAAAATCCCGTAGTCCTTGATGATCCCCCAATTTTACTTCATGGTTACAACCAGCCGGTCGAGGATGAAGAATCCCTCTTGGCAGCGCTGAGCTCCTCTTCTTTAGCTCAGTTTATCCCGGACATTGCCACCCATATACCAGTTTTTCGGGGCAAAGATATCATAGCACCATCCTCTGAAGAGGGACCATCTTCATAAACACCTTCAGAACCCCTCAACAAATCCTTTGCTTGGTCGCGAGGTATTGGAGTTGATCTCTCCCCTCTCTAGACGAGGAGCGCTAGGAAAAAGAAAGATGGCTCTGTTACTCAACTTGCAGCCTCGGGAGTCCAAACACAAGACGGAAAGGCCCTTAGAGCATTGAAGGCCATTGCACGCTCAAAGTAATGATAGTGCTCTCTCTGAACATACGAGGGATCAGGGGCACCCTCAAGGCTGCTTCCTTCCGAAGACTTCTGGATCACTCCAATCCAGATGTCATCTTTCTACAAGAAACCCTTTCAGCTGATCATTCCGCCAGAGATTTTCTGCACCTATTTCACCCCCTTTGGGTCTCAGCAGCGTTAAGTTCTATCGGAAACTCTGGTGGCATGCTGGTGGCCTGGGATCCAACGCTTTTTGACTTAAAGCCCTTCTTGACCTGTGGAGGTATTTTGTGTTTAGGCAGCTGTTTTGCTTTTAATCAGGAACTGGCGCTCTTAAATGTCTACGGCCCTTGCCATGACATACCACAATTCTGGACTCACCTTGCTAACAGTGGCATCCTCTCTGTCCCTAATCTCATTCTGGGAGGCGATCTCAATATCACCCTTTCATCTGATGAACACTGGGGAATAGCTTCACTGACAAGATCAGGCATTAATCTTTACAGAGACTTTTTCAAGGCTTTTAACCTCATTGATATCTTTCCAGTTAAACTTGTTCCTACCTGGTGTAATGGGAGAAGGGGCTCGGAGGCCATTTCCAGACGGCTCGATCAATTCCTAATCTCCGAGGAATTCTTCTCTTCCACCGTCTTCCCAACCTCAGGAGTCGCTCTTCCTTTCATCTCTGATCATGCGCCCATCCTCCTCAACTTGAACCTTCCCATCCGACTCAAGCCTTTTCCCTTCAAATACAACCATCATTGGGCCGAATCCCCTGCCTACTCTGCTCTGGTACACACTGTCTGGACAGACCCGCGGTTTCTGATTGAATCCAATCCTCAGCTGAGACTCGTATGGAAATTGAAATCCCTAAAAGCGCACACAAAAGATTGGTATAAACACAAGAAGGAGGCGGAGGAGATCGTTCTGAATAAGATGGAGATTGAGATCACTTATCTCATCTCAAAATCAACCTCTACAGCCCTGTCAATTGAAGACGAGACTTCTTTAAAAACCTTGGAGGAAAATAGAGATGTTATTCTGCGGGAAGACGAAAAAAGCTGGAGGCTCCGAAGCCGGGTGACCTGGCTCAAGTGGGGTGACTCAAAATCTAAGTTTTTCCATAAAGTTGTTAGTCTCAATAGGAAAAATAAGCTAATCTATTCCATCGAAAGTGATAATGATGGGGCCATTCATGGACAGGAGGCACTTAAAAGGGAAGCTGTCTCTTACTTCGAACAACTCTTAAAATCCAGCAGTGGCCACAACATGCCGGCAAAGGTTTCTACGACTAGCCTTTTCACAAAATTGGTATCCGCAACTAAAGACACAGATCTTTTTAATCCTGTCACACTAATAGAGCTAAAGAATATTTTGTTTCTCCTAAAAAAGGAGAGGAGTCCAGGGCCCGATGGCTGGACGGCCGAATTCTTCACCCATTTTTTCGATCTTGTTGGATCGACCCTTCTTCTGATGGTGGAGGACGCACACATTAAAGGTAAAATCTCCAGTAGCCTAAACTCCACCTTCCTGGTTTTAATCCCGAAAGAAGACAACCCAACATCTTTCAACGACTTCAGATCGATCTCCCTTTGTAACCTAGTATACAAGCTAATTTCCAAAGTCATCTCCACTCGGATTAAGCCAGTTTTGGAAAGGAGTCTCTCAGTTGAACAACTCCGGTTTTTAAAGGGAAGAAGGATCCAAGATGCCATTGGTGTGGCCCATGAGTGCATACATAACATCATCCAAAAAAAACAAAAGGCATTGGTCATGAAAATTGATCTCAAAAAGGCTTTTGACAGTATTGACTGGGATTTTCTAAGACTCATCCTCCTCTCTGTCGGTTTTGGGAATAAGTTCACAGACTGGATTATGTCCTGTGTCACAAGTGCAAACTTTGTAGTGCTGATCAACGGGGAGGCGTCCAGGTTTTTTAAAAGCGAAAGGGGGCTTCGCCAGGGATGCCCTCTTTCTCCCTACCTCTTTATCTTAGTTTTGGAAGGGCTGAGTCTTCTCCTAAAAAAAATCCTTGCCGAGCACCGTATCACAGGTATTAAGGTCTCTAATCTCTTCAGGATCGTCCACCTTATGTTTGTGGATGATATTCTCTTATTATCAAAAGATGATGTAGCAGAATGGATTGTGCTTATGGACATTCTTCAATTTTCTATTCTGGTTCGGGGCTGTCCATCAATCCCACGAAGTCCACTGTCCACTTTTGGGGCCTAACTGAGACCGAACTCTCTCCTCTAAAAGGCTCCATCCCCTTCTCCTTTTTTGATTTAACTTTTGGCTTCAGGTATCTGGGGTACCAGCTAAAACTGAGAGCCTCCTCCGCCACTGACTGGACCTGGCTGGTGTATTCCTTTGAAAGGAAAATAGGTTTCTGGTGTAATAAATGGTTGTCCCTGGGGGGACGTCTTATCCTGGTCAAGTCGGTGTTGCAAAGTTTGGCTGTTTTTTGGATGTCATTGGAAAGGATCCCTGCCAAAATCATTACTCTGCTCCGCATACTTTCTTTCAACTTCTTGTGGAATGACCTAGCAGGAAATTGATGTTTCCATCTCTGCAGCTGGCAGACTCTCTCTAGGCTAAAAAGGGCAGGGGGATGGGGACTTAAGAATCTCTCCATCTTCAACACAGCTTTACTGGCTTGTTCCTTTTGGAGAGCGGTCTCCATTGATAATATTTGGCATGGAGTTATCAAAGACAAATATTTAGGTGCCAAACCTCTCACTTTTTGGCTTCGAAAGACTCATCTAATTCAGAACTGGGCATCTCCCTTCTGGAGGGGACTGGTCTCTTCCTCTCAGGTGATCCTTCACTGGCTCTGTTGGAGACCTGGATCGGGTGAAGAAATTAAACTTGGAAGAGACAAACTTATTGGTTTAGATGATCAATCGATTCTCTCACTACAGCTCAGGTCTCATCTGATTTCCCATAATCTTTTTTCCCTTGCACAGTTGAAGAAGGAGACTCGCGCCTTCCCTGTCCTGGATCTTTGGCTTCATAGCAGGGAACTGGCACTCCGTGGGCCCTTAGCCCTAGAATTGGATTCTTTTATGGCAGCCTTAAAATGCTCAGGCCTCTCCCTCTCTGACGCTTGGGACTCTCTTACCTGGGCCGGGGGTGATGGATCAGGCAAGGTTTTTGCCAAGAATGTTTATGCCACTCTTCTGCCAGATAGGGAGGTCGATGCCCAACCTACATGGCTCCACTGGTTATGGACTTGGTCGCTCCCCCTAAAGCATAAATTATCTTTTTGGCTTTGTGCTAGTGATAAAATCCTCACCTGGGAGATGCTTCGTAGAAAAGGTTGGCAGGGCCCTGGCTTATGTGTTCTTTTCCGCAGAGCCTCAGAGGACATCCATCACTTGCTAATTCACTATATGTTTGCTCAAGATATTTGGAAACGCACTCTGCAGCATTTCTCCCTCCCCTTCCACTGGACCGACGCCACCTTTACAGAGTGTTTCTCCTCCTGGTTATTTGCCCAAGCTGCGCCACCCTCTCTGGTAGTCTTCGTTAGCTGGCAAGTTTGGTTAGAGAGCAACAAGGTTCTTTTTGAGGATGCATCCCCATCCCTACAGGAGGTTTATTACAGAACTCTGGCCTCTTTCCATTGGCAACTGTCTACCCTCAAGGCTCTTCCTTTCAAAGCGGTGGATTCTTTCTTGCCTGAAGGTTACTCTGTGGCTTGTTTTGACAGAGTGGCTCAGTCTTTTGGTCTATGTTGTGGTGCTGGTGGTACTTTCAAATCACACCCGGAGAGGACTACAAAGTGGTTTCTTAATTGTGGCAGGGGTTCAAACACCAAAGCCGAGCTCTTGGGATTATGGGCTACACTTGCGCTTGCATCCTTTTGGTCCCTAAATCACCTACAAGTCATAGGTGACTCGAAGGTTATCATAGACTGGATTAATCGTAAGTGCAATCTCCAATCCATCCACGTGCAAGGTTGGAAACAAAAAACGCAACAACTGGCACTCTCCTTCACTGATATCACCTTCCGTCATCTCCCCAGATCATTCAATTTCGAGCCAGATGCACTCTCTAAGAGAGCTCTAAGTCAAGTGGTCGACAGATTATCAATCTATCACTGTGACAGAGGACAAGAGAGTCCGATATCCTCCTTCAATCTTTTCGAGCTATAAAGTCAATTTCGTTTTACAGGAGTAGAGATCAGAGTGCCTTGGGTTCTTCTTGTATCTGTCTGTTCGTATGGCGATGGAGACATGCTTCGTTAGCCGTGGTGACAGATTTACTTTAATGGTCGATTATCAGAACAAGAGGCGAATCGAGAGTTTTAGTTTATTTTTGTGATTGTTGTGATAGTTATTTGATTCGTAAATCGACCACTATTAGTTCCCTGGCAGCTTTGTTTTTATTTGTAAGATCTGGTCCAATCTGGTTCTCGCACTGATCCAGCTTATAAGTTTGGCTTCAGAGTATTGTAAACGAATTTATACCATTTATAAATTTGAGTTAATTTCTCTTGGGAAAAAAGTTCACGAGAAGATTGGCTATAAAAGGTCTCATATACCAATTTTCATGTGGTATAAATAAAATAAGAATTATTGAAAATAAAAATAATATGTAAAAAATTAAATGTAATTAGTTTTTTTTAATAATGAAGAGTTAAGATGTAAAAATTTAAAGAATTATTACTTTTGGTTATGGAACCCTTCATCTACTATTTATTTGTAAATTGGCCATTGACTTAGGCATGTGAGGAAATTGGGAGATATGCTTGTGATAAGTGAGAATACTTTGTATCTTAATATCGATGCTTGAATCTAGTCCTGTGTTATAAGTGGGGTAGCTTAGGGTCTACTATAATTGTCTTTTTATTTATTGTGAGCAATTTATATCTCTCATAATACCTCTTAGGGGCCCAAGCCAAATATTATTATTACTAGAGACAATAAAATATGTATGTTCTTTTCTTTAATAATAATAATAATAATAATAATAATCTATTTTTAAGGTCACGACCAAGCCATACACTAAATTGGTGTATGAGACCCTCTTGTTTGTGGGATAGGGGACCCCCTCCACTTAGGGTTTTGACTGCTAAAATATGCGGAGATATACATACCCTATCCCCTTTTGATTTAAACCCGTAACCTCTAAAGAGGAAGCATATGTTCTTAAACATTAGGCCCACTCAAATCATATATAAACCATGCATTTAATGATGAATTTTTAACTTAAAAAAATAAATCCTCACATTTAATATCAAAACCACTTCTCATATATAAAGACAAAAGTGAGAAAATATAGAGTAAAGCATCTCAATATAAAGAAAAATTATTATATAAAAGAAAATATTAATCATGGGAGGACTGTGATCCTAAACAAAAAAAACCTTAAAAAAAAAAAAAAAAAAAAAAAAAAAAACCTCACACAAAGTGAAGTAAATTATATTCATGGCATTGGAATCTTAAGGAGGGATTTACTATTTCTTATTTTTTTAAGTTAATTCTCCTTTATTAATTTAAATATTTACTATTTATGTTAAGTTTCTCAATGTCATTCTTCCTATATTTTTGTTGAGATATAACCTATTTCGTGTTATTATTAGTCATTAAATAATCATTCCATTTCTCTAGCCATGTTTCTTTGTATTAAAGAGTCACATTAATAACATATATTTTATTGACCTTCTTGATAATTAGAAGAGTATACATAACAAGTATCCTTATAAAGGTTCAAGAATATAAATATATGTAAGAAGAGGTGAATCACAACTTATAATACATTGATTGAGTGCCCATTTGGGATATAGGCATATAGTATTATGGAACAAGATGGTACCTCCATTCCACCTTATTTTTTAATGAGGAATAATGAAATTGCACGAAAAGATTTAGAAAAATGTTGTAGGATATTTTAGATGTAAGAAAACATATGGAAAGGTTAAAAGAGTATATTAAAAGAAAAAAAAGAATGAGTTCTTCCACATAATATACTTCTACTATGTTGGGTTAATTTTGATTCGGTCATAGAGTAGTAAGATAACCTTGATACAGATGGATTCATCGTTGCTGGTTTACATGTCCATGTTATTGAGTATCCATGTTATCTGATTTGATGAAGCTTATTTAAAGGCTTGAAGAACTCCATGATAAGATGCCTCAAATAGCCTGGTGTTTGGCTGATTTGGATAAGGTCAATAAATATATATATTTTGAGTGCTAGTTTTCTCAGTTAAGGGTTTCATGGTAAAAATTGGATTTATGTGTGCTTGTTTTGTATATTTCTACCTATCTTATGCTATTAATCTCTCTCAGTTTTTAACATGTGGTATCAGAGCTTAGTAGGATTGGACTTTCTAGTGAGGGTGGCCTAGGTGTTTCTTAGATGACAGATCAAATCTTGGTAATCCTGGACTCTCTCATGAGAGTGGCTTGGGAGTTTTGTGTTGATATCAAAGCCACAAGGTGATGAGTTTTCCGAAGTAGGCGGAGGATGAATTCTCTTTTTGTTGTGTGGGAAGTCGGGCCATGGGATAGGCTGCAATCTATAAGGTGCATGGGATCTAATTTGCTAATAAAATCAAATTTCTCGTATTAGCTAGAGAAATGCAAATATCTATGTGAGTTTTCGATGGATCTGCTTGGAGGAGTATTCATGTCAAAGGTCATCAATCTAGTTGAGAAGCCAAGCGATTTGTTGAGTGAGAAACAAACTTGTCCACCTATTGTTGTGATATTTTTTTAGAGGTGGAGTGATCTATGTAAAATCCCTGCAAGCAGTATGTATGGGGAAGAAAGTCAATGGAATTGTTGCTTGTGATCCAACGAAAATATGTGTGGAGTATTTCCAGAGTGGAAGTTCTGGAGAGTGCTTGGAATCAAAGCCAATACCAAATGTACTAAAAGAAATCCTAACCTTCATATGTGTGTGTGCATGCATTGGAGAATTGATCAAATTAAGTTGGTCTTGGTGAACGTAGAGCTGCATTGAGGAGCAACAAGTAGTGGTGTGTGGATGCATGGAGGGAGTCCCAAGGAAGGGGAAGAATCTAATGGTGATAAAAGCGCTAAGGGTAGAAGCGATAATTATGTTAGGAAGCCTCTTTGTGTTGGTTATTTTTTAATATAGAGGAATGAATTGAAGAAATTCACTTTGAATCCCAAGATTTAGATCATTGAATCATGCTACACGAGTGAAGAGGAGAAATGCGTGGTGATAACCAACAAGAGTGCATAGAGAATCCTAATTTTTCTAGTATTAGGGTTTATATTAAATGCATGCATGTTGATTATATATGGTGTTATTTGATGGTTGGATGGATGGTAGTTTTTCTATGGAGTGCACGTGGTGGAACACACCTAATATTATTCATGAGTGGACAACCATTTCTTCCTATAGTAAGTAGTGGTGCATGACCACAAAATGCACTAATGGTCACACTTTGTTTTTCTTTCTGAGCTATTGTTTGGTGTAAAGTGATAATTTCACTTTAAGTTGAAATAGATTAAGATGTAGCTTTGATTTGGATCCCATTATTTTACCTTTATGCTCATAAATGCATAAAAAAACATTTATGTAAATGATGCAAAGTGGGGTTAATTAAATTGCAATTAGTGCACAAACTTAATAATGGGGAATATGGAAAGGCATTGTGAAGACAACACGTGGAGCATTGGTGGAAGCACACTAAGGATAGTATATGAAGAAGTACTCAATTAATGAGTGCTTGATTTAGTTCACTATATTTGGATTAGGAGGGATGCTAGTAAAAAAACATGTGGATGCTTTTTGCATCATTTTCTCAGGTATACAATGTAAATATTTTTATGGAGTTGTATTTGATCACATGTTAATTAGAATATGGATATAAGACTTATTTAGGCATGTGTACTCTTGGTTTGAAAGTTCATTGATATAAAGTATAGACTGAGACCTAGGTGATGGGGGATCATGTTGTATTATGGGAAACCTAATAAATAAACTTTGTGGGGGATAGGTGAATATCCCAAGTCAAGTTTAAAGGGGGGAATGTTGTGTTAATATTGACTTGATCATAGAGTAGATATTATAACCTTGATACAATTATTGATGTGTTTTCCATTGGTGGTTTACATGCCCATGGTATTTGATGTGATGAAGGAAATTTTAAGGCTTGAAGAACTCCATTGTAAGTGATCCGAAATCGGATTCAGAAGCCTGTCAGGGCTTGAAAAATGCTAAAAAATGAAAGTGCTCGGAATCTGACGAAACCAACACCATTGCGTCCGTCTCGTCTTCCTGATTCTGGTGGTATATTTACTTTGTCAAACAGAGTCCGTATGAAGAAGATATCACGTTCTGACCGAAAAGTCAAACAAGCAAAAAAAATGCTGACTGGGCAGTTCGTACAGGACACGTGGCAGGTCCGTACAGAACACGTGGCATGTCTGTACGATGACATGTGGCAGGTACGTACAGGACACGTGGCAACCTCATGCAGTGACACGTGTCATCCAGATTTGGCGTTTTTGGTGTACGGCTGGACCAATCCCGAGGTGACACGTGTCACGGGATGACGTCAGCAACATACGTGGCGGATGACGTCAGCATCGTACAGAAAGTGATGTGGAAGCTGACGCGGCAAAGTGACATGGCAGTACGGCTCTGACATGTGGAACAATCGGCAAGTGCCACGTGGCACTGTTCGAGCGAATGGTTAGGTGCCACATGGCCCAATCAGAGGCTACCACGTGGCACCAGGTGATTGGTTTGTTGGTTGTTTAAAAGTTTGGTGTCACCGGGGATCGAACCCGCGACCTCCCAGTGGGCAAAGGACTGACGGAATCGTGCTAACCAACTCGTCAGTGGGTGGTTCTTGTTAATGGAACGGGCGAAAGTTTATTTGAATTGATTCAAATGTTTTACCGGTGGCAAAAAGGGCCGGGGCTTAGCCCCAGCCCTTGGCACAAACACCATGCTATGCGACCATTGCATATAACCAGGAGCGTGGATAAATGGCGTGGGGTTTTTATATTTGTGTTATATGTTTAACCCATGGTTCTATTACATAAAATGTGACCCAAAACTATGCGACCGTTGGCACGCGGGTTATAATGTATAGACCCCATTTTATACCATATAACCATTGTTTAATGTGCGCGGGGGGCTTTAACATATAGCCCATGGTTCAACATGCGCCAAGTGATCAGGTGCTAGCGCCTTTGGGGTGGCCCGCGCATAGCCCAAGGGCTAGCGCGTGGCCACATGTAAACTCATGTGACCGTTCCAAGAGGGGCGCATGCCCAAGGTTAAGGTTCTAAGCCTATATAACTATATAATATAGTTATAAAAGTGGGTTTTCAACCACTTTTGGGTTTTTTAATGTTAATTAAGCCTTTTTATTGTAATTAACTCATTTTTGGGAGTTATTGGGCATTTTTAGAGCCTAAATTCGTGGAGGAAGTTGGAGATGGATAACCAACTTCCCAACTATTTAACCAAGGCCATTTTGAGGCCAAGGGGACAGCTTTTGGACGGCTTTTGAGAGCATTCAGAGCAGAGATGCTGAGGAGAAGCCAAGTCAAAGCCAGTTTGAGGCAGGGAAGCTGTTGAGGAGGAGATGCTGTCGGACCATTTCTGAGAGCTCCGGACGTCCGTTTCGCGTGCCGTCTTTTGTGTATGGTTCTAGAGATCTGGGCGAACATGACCAGATCAGTCTTGTAGCCATTCGACATTGTAAGGATGTACTATTGAGTTCTCGAACAGAAATAAAGAAAGCCTCCCCCACATAGAAAAGGCCCGGAGACATAGGCAAAGTTGTGCCGAACTCCGTTATCAACCTGTGCATTATGGTTTGCTGTTTTTCATTGCATTTCAGATCTGCAAATATGTTAATGGCTGTATAATTCCTTTTCTTTTTCTTTCGCCAAGTTTCTCAATGGTTAATTAATGCATGCAAATAAAAACTCAACCATA